>CATIWC010001009.1:0-126103 GCA_948472305.1 Vicia faba
ATCTATATCAACTCGATTGATAAGGGAGTATGGAACACCATCATCAATGGTCCTAATCAAATTATGATGACCAATGTTGAAGGTGTTGTCATACCTAAACTGAAAGCACAATGGGAAGAAAATGATAAGAAATTATGGTCATATGATTGGAAGGCATAAAATATTCTTATATCCACACTAGGAGGAATATTACCATGTTCTCATTGTGAGATCGCCAAAGATATGTGGGACTCATTACAAGTTGCCCATGAGGGAACTAATAAAGTCAAACAAGCTAGAGTCAATACATTTAATCAATATTTTGAACTATTTTACATGAACTATGGTGAAACCATTACCGACGTACAAAAGAGATTCACTCATCTCATAAATCATTTAAATGCTCTTGGACAATCGGTTTCCAATGAAATTGCTACTAATAAAGTTTTGAGATATCTTAACAGGGAATGGCAACCTAAGGTCACCATAATCAAAGAAGCAAATGACCTTACAACATTATACCTCACAACTTTATTTGGAAAACTTGAAGAACATGATCAAGAACTCACTTGCTTAGAAAAACATGAGAAAAAACTAAAGAAGGAGAAAGGAAAGAAAATGAGGTAGAAAAGAAGTCTATTACTTTAAAGGCTTCTAGTTCGAGGTTATCAACAAATGAGAAAAGTGATAGTGAAATAAGTGACAATGAGAATTCGGTCATGAAGAAATGGAGCTTTTTGTGAAAAGGTACAATAAGTAAATCAAAAGAAATGGCGTAAAATACTCTGATAAAAAACCCCATCAAATTTCGAAGACAATCAAACTCCTCAAAGGAGGATGATAATAAGAAAGGAAAATCAAAAGTTTCATATTACAATTGTGGCAAAACTGGTCATTATGAGTAGGATTGTCCATTGCTTGACAGAGATAAGGGAAAAGTTCAACACAAGAAATCTAACAAGTCTAGAAGAGATTATATTGCTTGAGAAAGTGATAGGGATTTCTAAAGTGATGAAAGATCAAGTGAAATGAAGTATAAGAAAATGTTCGTCTCGGCCCATCAACGTCAAAAGAAGAAAAATAGTCATTTGTTGTACCCCAAAATTTGCCCTCCTATTTTTTAAGACAATTGATTCAAGCGACCTCCTCATGCTCCTAAGATCATCATAGTCACACTCACCATTTAGGTAGGGTTTTAAAAATTCAAATCTATTAATTTATGCATGCTTAACTGTTTTTGTGTGTCCCAAACATATTCTACATGATGATTAAAACAGGTCTGAGCCAAAACATGCAAGGTTGAGCGCATTAATTGTGACTTTCCATTGTTAGGGCATAGTCACGGTGAAGCTTTGAATCGCTACTCACAGGCACTTTCAGACTAAACAGAGGGTGCCATTCAATTCCCACCCCATGCAATTTCTTTTAACACTTCTTTCTAACCTTTTTCCTTTCTTATATTTCCATTTATTTCTTTATTTATTTTTTACAATTAAAATCAAAAGACAATAAAAAAATCATAAAAAAACTTATAAAATCAAAAAATAGATTTCTAATATTTTAGAACTTAGGACTTTAAAATAATCTTTCTTATATTTTTGTTTATTTTTTGCGTTTAAATTCCTAGAAGCAATTGTATAGGTCGCACGGGTTTTTTGTAATAACTTAGTTTAAATTCTCGCACAATTCTTTATCATATAACTGCCCCAAGGCCCTGTAATAGCGTAGGATTTTACTTTTCCGCACTTATAGTTTATGCCTTGTATATATATGTAAATGTATAGTAATAGGCTTGTATGGCAAGATAAAATTAATCGGTAGAAAAACTTAAACAATTCCAAGATAACATAATTGTAATTGAATCACTCTACACACTTCACCTCTAGGGTAACCTCTCTTAGTTACCTTGCGATACTAATGGTCACGTCCCACGAAAACGGGAATACTTTAGCAAAGACCCTCGGTTAAACAATATCGTCATGGTCCCTTTCAAATAAAGATCATGATCCCTCGATGACCCTTTGATTTTCCTATAAAATAATCTAGTCCCTTTGATGACCCTATGAGAAAAATGGTGATAGTCCCTTCGAATTGCTAAAGTATCCTTACACGTTGTCTTCTATGACCATACGACGACCCTACGCATGTCCCTTCACATCCAATAGATAGGGCTACCTATCAACTAATGGCGTGGATAGTACTATCCCTAACAGAGAAGGAAAATAACAAGAGCAACCTTTAGTGGGTAAGACTCAACAAATTGCTTGCTCATAACAGTTTCAAACAAACAAATTCATTTTTACACCTCACGTTTCAAAACAAATACTTTAAAAAAAAACACTTTGTATACATTCTTGAGGACTGATACAAGAATTATTACAAAGTCTGCCTCACAATTGGCATTCAAAATATTTTCAAATCAAACACACACAAAGCAAGTTTAAAGTGAGCTAAGAAATTAAGAGCCCGTAGATAACTACGGATGAAAAGGGTGCTAACACCTTCCCTTTTCATAACTTACCCCCCGAACTCAAAATCTATCAAAGTTCTTTCATGTTATTTTCACTCTTTCCTTATATTAGATAAAATAAAGTCAGTGGTGACTCCTGCTAACCGCAACATTTGCGATAAAATGCTATAAAATTCAGTTCTCCCACTGGATTAAAGAACTGGAGACTCTGTTGGGGAGTGTTTTAAAATAGGGGTTACCTTAAGAGTTTAGATCACTTTACTTGCTTAAAATATGTGCTTTATCTGCTTTAACTTTAAGGGCTTGCTTGGGTTTATTATTTGAAAGGTCCTACACCCGGATCTAGGGATGCCTTAGGTAAGTAGCAATAGATCATAAAGATTGTACGACATAGACCAATATGGTTAATATGATGGCTACAGTTAGTGTGACACTTTGGTTTGTATTGATGTTCCTTGAGTCAGTCAAGGATAACATTAGGCTTCTGCATGATGTCATTAACACTAACTTACTTTTAGAACCTTAATTGAATCATCTTAGCCATTATAAGTTAGTGAGATAGTTGGCTTTGGTGTAGTCCAAAGTTGGTTGATACTCGAAGCTACGCTCATTGAGATTTGACTCTCGAGATGTTTTGGTGGCAAATCAGTTTCCGTACTAAAATAAAGCCTTTGAGAAAGATCTGTGATATGAGATTCTTAGAACCTGGTTACTATTTTAGGACACGTTAAGCCAACTAAACTTCAGTTGTTGGAAGGGTACTTACCTATTGGCTTCATGCAAGCCTTTAAACATAAGGCTACTTGTGTGACTTGTTTGTATTCACTATCTAACAACTTGAATTCCTCGCAGGATTTGTTTGTATAAACTCATTTGTTCTCATCACCTTACATGTTTGCTTAGTGCATGGCATACACACCATGTCATTTCATAACATAGCACTGTTACTAACCATTTCAAGGATCTTAGGGATTTATGGTGCAATATTTCCAGGATTGTTATAAGCCAAATTTCTATCAAGGGGCAAGAGGATTTATTTTCCTCTAGCCAGGTGCCATCAAGATCAAAGTGAATTTTCTTGAGTCAGAGGCTATGACCCACTTGATATGGTGAGCTTGATTCTTATAGAAGGACGTTCAAAGATGAAAACTCAAAGTTCTTCAGACAAAGCTGCAACTAAATTCAATTTCTAATGTTTCAAACTAGATTCCCTAAAGATATTAGAAAAAATTACATATGCATCTACACACCATGTCATTGCATAACAGGTTTCCAAGATATGTTTCTCATCTCCTTGCTATTTGTTTCAGCAGAAAAGGCTCTCAAACAAACAATGAAAGATATCCAGGCTCAGAATGCTCAGTTCCAAGAGATATTCCTAAGCTTAGCCAAGGGGCAAGAAGAACTGAAGGCACTCATCCTCAAAGAGAAGAAGAAGAAGACAAAGAAACCAATTGGCATTATCAACATAGGGAGAAGATTCAGAGGTCCAGCTAAACAGGTCAAGAAGATCGAGATCCCAGAGGATAATGATAATGAACAGGATGACAACCATGAAAGTGATAAGCATGGTGAAAATAGAAAGCATGGTTTTGTCAAATACTCTATTGAAGAGGGAGAAGATTATTTGGATGAAAAATATCCCCCTGCTGATGAGAAGTATAAGCTGTTAAAAGAGCGTTTGAAAGCTATGGAGATCCAGAAGGTTCCTGGCTTGGACTTCAAAGAATTGGGTTTAGTCTCAGGAGTCGTTATTCCTCCCAAGTTCAAAACTCCTACCTTTGCTAAGTATCACAACATTTCTTGCCCGAAGCTGCATTTGAGGTTGTATGTTCGAAAAATCCAACCACATACTACTGACAAGAAATTATGGGTTCATTTCTTCCAAGAGAGCCTGCCTGGAACACAATTGGAATGGTTCTATCAATTAGAAGGGACCAATATTCATACATGGGAAGATTTAGTTGTAGCTTTCTACAAGCAGTACCAGTATAATGTTGATCTCGCAACAACTCGTATGCAATTGCAGAGTATGTCCATGGGCTCTAATGAAAGCTTCAAAGAATACACCCAGAAATGGAGAGATCTCGTAGGCAGGGTTAAACCTCCTTTAACTGACAGGGAATTGGTTGACATGTTCATGAGCATGCTAACAGGTTCTTTCTATAATCACCTACTTGGAAATTCTTCTGTCGGTTTCACTAAATTGATATTAACAGGGGAACATGTTGAGAACGAAATCATAAGTGGTAAAATCTAGGTGCCTACCTTTTCCGATATTCATGAGAAGTCATACAACAGGAAGAAAGAGTTTAATGTTGTGTACAGCCAGAAAGGTCGTAATAAGAGAGACCACAACCAATATGTGGGGGCAGTACTGATCTCTAATCTTGCACCAGTGGAACAACGACAACAGGGTAATCCGCGTAAGCAGGATACACCCAAAAGACAATTTACCAAAATCAACATGTCATTGGCTTAAGCGTTGCAACACATGTTAAAGGCATAGTTGATTATGTTAAAGGATCCTCCTCAGAATCCCAATACTTTCTCTCCTAGCTATCATCCCAATGCAAGGTTTGCATACCATTCTAATAGTCCTGGACATGATACGAATGGTTGTTGGGCGCTGAAGAACAAGATTCAAGATAAGATTTATGCTAAGGAGATTTAGTTTGACCCTTCCGAGACTCATAATGTTATCAGTGCTCCCATGCCAAATCATGACTAAGATTGAGAGCGTCCAATTCATTTGAATTTTCAGTTGTAATTTCTTTTGTTTGTTCGAACACTTATCTTTATGCCAAACTTTGTTTTTTTTTTCATTAATGCATTGCATATGTTTGTCTTGAATTAATCCATTTGTTTTCACTATATTTAAACTATGTTTTTTACATCCATTTTATGATATTCAACTCTCGTTAAAAGCTATAAGCCTTTAGATGGAGGATGACGAAAATGATACCATAATCTCATACATTATGCTTTTGAACAAACCTTGTTGACGATGTACAAGCGTTGCTTCAATTCCTAAACAGTTGAGATATAAGGAAGTTAATCCTTAGTCAACCCATTTGAGCCTAAGAAGTAGGAGTTTTCTTTTTCACGCAAATTGAAACCCTTAATCATAACCTGGGTCAGGGTAGTTTCTCAGTTAATTCAATTGTGCATTCAATCACAAGCTTTTCCTTCGTACACAACAGGTAGTATCAAAGACATCCTTCCAAATCAAAAGTCGGTGATGGTTCCCCGTAATCATTAAGTCAGACAGTCATTATCTTTCAAAAGAGAAGCCCGCTAAGTCGAACCTATGAAGGAGACTTAGGGGAAAAACTCGGACATCCCGCTGAATGTAATCTCAAACAAAATAATTCCGGAAAAAGTTAGGGATAATAAAGTCAAAAAGAGGTCACTACAAATCCTCAACAAAAGAAAGATGTTACAAGAAAAAATGACTGCCTTCTCAAATAAACTTTCGGTTTCTAAACCATCACCAAGTATCAACGTTATAGTTCCAAACTCTATTGGAACCTAAATGCATAATTAAGTGAGTATATGACTGAAGGACATCATGGAGAACGAGTTGGGTACAAATAAATTTTGAGCCTTTATCCTTAGTTTCTTAAACCGTGAACCAGACCATGTTATAACCCTTCTGTTGTACCCCAAAATTTGCCCTCCCATTTTACTCAACATATGTTCATTGAGGTCCTCAACTTGCTCAAGGATGCCCAAGAGCTGACCAGACAAACTCTCTCATAAAGCCATGAACCTCCAACTAGGGTTTCCATTTTCATCAAGATAGGTGAGCTCCAAAGGCCTCATATGTTCTCCATAGTCCTAATATGTTCTCAAGACCATCCATGTCAAGTTTCATGCCTTGCACAAGAAGTTTGCTCAGTTAACTACTCAGATGCTTGAAGATCAATTGTATTAGGTCAAAAGTCAATTGTGGCCCCCATACAGTCAAACTTTAAGATTTTTGGTCAACATCAACATTTCGAAGTTATATCCATCATTTGATCATGATTCCCCAAGGAATGCTCCTAATTCATCAAAACTCAAAAGTTGCTAAATTAGGGTTTCTCAGGAAAAGTCAACCAAACTTTGACCAAGCATAACTTTCTCATACTTTATCAGAAAATTTCCATCTAAGGCTCATTTTGAAGAGAGTCCAATTCCATACAACTCATCTTCATCCCTCAAGCTTAATAAATGCACTCATGAAAAGATATGAATTCAGACATTATAGGTCATTCCAAAAAGTCAACAAAAACACCTTTTGGGTCAAAGTTTCTTACATGAACATGGAAGATCCAATTGAGATGAAACAAAAAGGGTTGTTTAGGGGACATCCCAAGATTTCTAAAAAGTCCAAGAACACCCTATTAGGGTCAAAATTGAGAGAGATATGCATTGTCAAAGTTGACCATTTTTGGAAAATTGCATGAGGCAAACATTGATCAAATTTGAATTTTTTCCAAATGGGCCTAATTTTTCAAGTTTGGAACTTGTTCTCAACATAGTCCACGACCCATAAACCCATCGATGCTTTATCTGAATTTTTTTTATTAATAACCATGTATTAAAAAAATATTTCGCAAATAACCGGGTTTCGGAAAAAATTACGCAAATAACCATGTTTCAGATGGCTCCACAAAGGAGGAGCCATCTCAATTGGCGCATGCACCTCCTTTTTTAAGGGAGGCGCCATCTCACTTGGTGCCTAAGTGCTTAGGGCATGCCCTAAGCCAAGTGAGATGGCGCCTATGTACAAAATTAGGGCAAATTTTTTTTTTTTTTCTTTCATGTGCGTTGCCTATTAGACAGAGATCCACAAAATGGATTTTTTATTTAAAAAAAAAAATAATTACAAAAAACCAAGCAAGATGGCTCCCCGGTCAGCAGGAAACGCGACGGCACCCAGCAAGAGAAAGGCGAGGACGGGGATGCGGAACCGGGGGTCATTACCGGGTTCCGGGGGATCACTGATGTATCTTTTTTTTTCCAAGTATTTTTTGTATCCATTTTTTTTACTGTTCTTTTAATGTAAAACAGTTGAATGTAATTATTATTTTTTAAATAAAAAATCCATTTTGTGGATCTCTGTCTAATAGGCAACGCACAGGAAAGAAAATAAAAAAAAAAATTTTGCCCTAATTTTGTACATAGGCGCCATCTCACTTGGCTTAGGGCATGCCCTAAGCACTTAGGCGCCAAGTGAGATGGCGCCTCCCTTAAAAAAGGAGGTGCATGCGCCAATTGAGATGGCTCCTCCTTTGTGGAGCCATCTCAAACATGGTTATTTGCGTAATTTTTTCCGAAACCCGGTTATTTGCGAAATATTTTTTTAATACATGGTTATTAATAAAAAAAATCCGCTTTATCTTCTCATTTGTTTTATTTATTTTGATTTTTAATCATTAAAAATCCAAATTAAATTAAATAAATTATATAAAAATATTTTGAGATGGTTTTCCCATTTAATAAATGGAAATATATGATGATTATGGCCAAGAAATCGTGCAAGCTGTGGAAAAGGAAGAGAATATTCAAAAATGGAAAGTTTGGAAGCAATTGCAAAAGGCCATTATTCTTTTGGATTCTCTCTATATGTTAACCTAGATCTTGCCTCATACATAAGGAAGAGATTCCAACCCTAAAGAGAGAGAGACATACGCGCAGCTGGCCTGACAATCGAGAGAAAAGTTTCAAAAAATTCCAAAAGTGGTGCAACTCTCAAAGACTCGATCCAGTCCTCATCAGTGAGATCTAAGCACTCCATCACGCTTCTGAGAATCTCAGGAGTCTATCCCTTTCAATCTTGAAGCTTGAAGCATTCCAGATTGCAACAACCAAGTGTCACCGGTTAGCAAGGTTTGTTAAATTTGAAATTGTTAATTCATGCATTGTTGACATGTTTGATGTGTTGATTTGTGTTCAGGACACCTTTTAGGACAGGTTGGACGCTTCACATTAGAGTTTCATGGCTTAAATCACGTGATGTCATTGCTAGGGCATCACGAATTAAAGCTTGTGAAACTCTTGATCTAAGGACCTCCAGAACAAACTAATACCATATTTGGATTCCTGAGAAAATTTCAGGGGGGGTAAGATCTTTTGCGCTTTTTAAATTCCACATTTGTGCAGGTTTTGGGATTTTCACCTTCCCGGTGAAGATGACTAGAGACTCTCTCCGGCATCGTTGAATGTTGACTCCGATCAGGGAACCTGCATGTCAATTTGACATGTTTTGATTGGCTGACCTGCATTGCCAACGCGTTCATTTTTTGATGACCTGGATCTAATATTAGTTTCCCTTTTATTATTTGTGTGTTATTATATAAACGAATAACTTAGTAGCGCATATGGCAAGGGGAAAGGTCTGTGAAGTACACGTCCTGGGTTCGATCCCAGGCGTGTGCTTTTGCATTTTTCCTAACATTTCTTACAGGTTCCAGTATATAGCATCCAAAGACATCCACCATGCGCCTCCAAGTCTCACCCATCAGATTGCCCCTTGATCAGATCTAGCGTCCAGCAAGCACATAACATGGTGGACCCTCAGAAGGAAGCCTCACTGAATCAGGCATTGGACAATTGGGCCAATAAAAAAGGGCTTTTCAAATTCAGCACACACCCTCATGGAGTGCTAACTACATCAGGCCCATTTTCTTTTTCTTTTTATTTTCTTTATTTGTTTTTTTTTAATTTGTTATTTTAATTATTTTCACAAAAATCATTTTTTATTAAATCAGAAAATCAGAAAATTACAAAAATATTAGGTTTAGTTTTTTTTATGTAAAATATTTACTTGCATTAATTGATTAGTTAGTTAGGTTAACTTAAATACTTTTTTTGTAATTAAAATTTAATAGAAAGTTAGGTTAACTTAAATATTTTTTTATAATTAAAATTAAATATAAATTAGGTTAATTTACAAGATTAATCACTTTTCTCAAAAAAATCCAAAAATATCTTTTCCTCATTCCCGTCTTAATTCTTCGCACACATTTTATTTATTTATTTCAAATTATTGTATCTGCTTTGAGTTTGTAATAGATTAATTAGGGTTTTAAATTTTTGCATCTTTATTGTTCAGTCAAATATTTGTTTATCTTCCCAAAAGCCTTGTAATAGCATAGATTTTTCTTTTCCGCTTTTAATTCCCGCAACTATTAAAATGCTAGATGTATGGATAATAGGATTGAATGGCAAGACAAATAACTTTAAAATGGTAGATAACCCTAATTGTGCAAAGATAATTAACTGAAAAAAGGCACATTTGCACATGCCCACTCCTAGGGTTTACCTCACTTGGTTGCCTCATAAATAATGGTCGTGTCCCTCGAACGTAGGGATACCTTAGCAATGACCCGCGATTCAAAGTCTTCATAAATATCATAGTCCTTACTTGTCCCTCGAGTTGCCTACAAATTGATCTTATAACGATAGTCCCTTCGAAATGCTAAGGTATCCTTACTTGTTGCCTTCAGAGACCATTTCATCCCTTCGAACATCCCTTAAAATTCCAACGATGGAGCTACCTACTCCTTAATAGTAGGATAGCACTGTCTAAAGGAAACGAAAACAAACATACTTTTTTCAAGTAGGTAGAAAACTCTTAAGTACTTGCTCAAAAAAAAACTTTTCACACAAACACTTTTCAAAAACAATTTTCAAAACAACTTCGTCACACCCTTGAAGACAAATACAAGGGTTATCACGAAGTAAACAAAACTTTTCAAAACAAGCACACACAAGCAATTTTAAAAAAATGAGCAAGTACCTAAGAGTTCGTGGAAAACCACAGATAGAAAGGGTGCTAACACCTTCCCTTTCTATAATCTACCCCCCGTACTCAAAAACTCTCGAAAAAAGGTTTTTTCTATTCTTTTTCCTTTCCTTTGTTGGATGAAATAAAAGTCGGTGGCGACTCTTGCTTACCGCGACATTTGCGAATACAAAATGCAAACCAGTATTAAACTGTCGGTTCTGCCACCGTATCACAGAACTGGCGACTCTGCTGGGGATTTTATAAGTGGGGTATACCTTAGGATCTAGGTCATTTCTAAAAATTGCTTGCTTGTCTTTTGCTTTGCCTGATTTATATTTAAGGGTTTTTGTTGGGGTTATGTAGATCCTACACCCGGATCTGGGGACACCTTTTAGGTATGTGTGATCGCTGGATCTGGAACTGACTGTTTAACGCTGGTTCGCGAAATGTCGCGGAAGCAAGAGTCGCCACCGTCTTTTATTTTATCCAAATGGAAAGGACAAAAGCACAGAAAAATTCCTTAAAGAGATTGCTCTCGGTTCGGGAGGTAGATTATAGAAAGGGAAGGTGTTAGCACCCTTTCTATCCATGGTTATCCATGGGCTCTTAGATACTTGCTCATTGTGTTTTCAAAAATGGTTTGTTTGCTTTTCAATGTGGGTTTTAAAAAAGTTTCTTTGAAAATTCCAGTTCGACTCTTGTGTCAGAGTGTTTGAAAAATTGCTTTGAAAGCTTTTGAAAAGTGTCGGTGTGAAAAGATTTTTTGTTTGTTTTTGAAGATTAGAGCAAGTATCTACGAGAACCTACCCTAAGGAATTCGTCTGTGTAAATGTCCTTTAAAGTAATGCCATCCCACCATTGAGAGGTAGGTAGCACCACCGTTGGAGGTATTCGGGTCAATTCGAGGTTCGGGACATGGTGATCACCGGAGCAATAGGAAGACACCTTAGAAGCTACCCTCATGCCAGGTTCCCGGATCATGAGGACTTACTAAAACATCCTCCACTCGACGATCACCTTTCGAGGCAAGGCAACAGTGAGGCGTACCCTAGGGGTGGTGTGTGCGAATTGTGTGTCGTTTTCATTTGTATTTGTCTTGTCCATGTTAAAGTGATCTACGCTTGATTTTATTTAAGGCCATTCATTCTTGCATGCTTTGTTAATAGTTAAAAGTTTGCGAGGAAAAATAAATCTAAAGCTATTACAAATGGCGCGGGTCCACATCGCCAAAATTAAAGCGGACCCGATTTGACGGAAAATAAATAAAGCAAAGAAATTAAAGAATTGAAAAGATGCGAGAAGTAATATTTACAAGGCTTCGGGAGAGATACATAATTATTTAAGCAATAAAATAATAATGCGAGTTAATAAGAAATTAAGAACATGGGCGTTGGACCCTTTCGCAAAAATTAAAATTACATGAATTAATTAAAGTTTAAAAGAAAATGTTTTTTGGTATTTTTATGTTTTATTAAGATTTAATAGAAAAAGAATTAATTAAAACTAAAATAAAATGTTAAACCTAGTTCTAATTATTTTTTAAGTTATTAAGAAAAATATTGAAGTTTTTTAACCTAAATTAACCCTAAATTATTTTCATGCAAATTTAATTATAAAAAATAAAATAAATATTATTATTGTGAAAAAGAAATATTAAAAAAGAATAAAAATTAACTAAACCTAATTCTACATTTTTTAGATTTTTTATGAAAAGAATTAATATTACACTTAAATTAGAACTAAATATTTACATGCAAGTTTGTTTATAAAAATACTAAAATAAGTAATATTTTATTATTTTTTCTTTTTCTGATTTTTATGTGTTTTTATATTTTTGTGAGAATAATTAATTAAATTAAACAAATAAAGAAAATAAAACAATAATTAAAAATAAAATATAAGAAAAATATGAAAAATTGCAAACCAGGGGGGGTGGAAGTCCCAAGTGTGGAGGTACAATCCAAGCAGGTGAGCCCAATAGCCTTCAGGTCCATTTGACCTTTTCAGTCAACGTGCTAGCGTGTTGACTCGCGTCCACGCTGTTCTCCCAACCATAACCCTTGGATTGACATATTAGACGCGTGGCTGGCTGGATCTTGGAGATGTATCATGGAACGGCAACGTTAACCTGTATGTGATTATTATTTGAAAAATAATATTGAGGATATGAAAGACCTGGGGCTCGAACCCAGGTCATGTGCATTACCTCCAAATATGCTTGCCACTACGCCGCTTCATGCATTGTTAATATTAAATAAGCAACAATTATTATAAAAAGAACAACTGCATTAGTAATCTAAACGCGCAAAATTTTGAATCCTCCAATCAGCGCCGGCCAACATATTATCTTCTCCGTTTTGTTTATTTCCTGAAAATACAAAAGGGTTAGCGGGGGTTTTGAACCCCCTCAATACATGCTTGTTTTCAAAATAGCGATTAGCACGCCTTGGTTCAGAAATTAGGCGCGACTATTGCAATCACTTCGTCCAAGCTTCCTGGTTTTGATCATGGTACTGTTGTGTCTCAATTTTACAGGATAAGAGAATCCCTAATTTCACAAGTCTGAAAACCTAGGAGGCTTTAATGGCGATTTCGTGTATGGGCGATGAAAACACAATTGAATTACACAGTTAGCATAAGAATCATGTAAGGAACACAAATCAAGCCTCAAAAATTATGGAAAATGTATGAATCGAGATGAAAGAGTATCAAATATTTTCGGTACAGGGTGCGTCCGTTTTACCAATTCTTGATGTTAGGATGAGTGGTTTTGATTGGTATATGATCCTTGAAGCTTCAGGAATACGATGGACTCAGTGTTGTGGCTTGAAACGACCTGCAAGTATGCTTTCAGTTTTGAGTTTTTGGGGAGAAATTTCAAGTTTTACAATGGCTTTTGGGCGCAGCTTTTTTTGTGTATTAGCATTAGGTTTTCACTCAGGCTTATGTACTGAATAGATTAGGTTAACAAAATTGATCCAAATATCTTTCATTCATGGATTTGGAGATTTGATTTTTCACCATTATGTTTTCAATCTTTTCCATGTGCTCTTGTATCAATTATGCTCAAATCAAATCAAATCTTCCTATTTTTGAATGTGCACGAAATATTGAGGGCAAAACATGCATGAAAAGATTTATTAGGTCAAGTTATATATTTTTCACATATTTAAATGATTTAAATGAATTAATATAAATAAAAATTCAAATAAATAAATAAAAAATGAGAAAATACTTCCCTTTGGGCCAAGTGGTCGTGCATATGCTTAGAATGATGAATCATGGAAGAAAAATGGGCCCATTAGCAATTTTAGGTCATTTGAAGTAATGTTGACTTTTCAAAATATCCAAAAATTTCCCAACTTCTACAAGGCATAACTTGCTCAATTATTAAGCTTTTCTCATGTTCTTGGACATTTTGGAAAGGTCTTTGAGTCCTCTAACCAATGTCTTTGGTCCCATGTCATTTTGATTTACCAATCTCAAGTTATGGCCTTTGACTTAAAGTCCCTTTTTGTTGACTTTTGAAAATGACCTATAATGTTGAAATTGATAACTTTTTGTGAGAGCATTTCTTGGACTTGAAGTATGAAGATGAGTTGTAGGAAATTTCTTTCTCTTCAAAATGAGCTTTGGATGGAATTTTTCTGATAATCCATGTGAAAGTTATGTCCTGGTCAATTTCAGTTGACTTTTTCAACTGTCCAAATAAGGAAACTTTTGCATTTTGATGATTTCTGAGCCAAATTTTGAGAATCATGATCAAGCATTGATCAAATGATGTTTGTGGCTTCAAAATGATATGTTGACCAAAAATTTGAACTTTTGACTGTCAAATGACCATTTTGCCCCTACAGTTGACTGTAGTGCAATTTAGGGTTTTGACTGTGCAATTTTGTGCTGAAGGCCTTGAAACTTGACATGAGGATACTTGACCATATTTGTAGGCATGTGGGACTTGATTGGGCTTTTGAAAAATTCATTTTCTTGATCAGAACACAAACCCTAGTTTTGACTGTATAGGAGACCTTTGCACTGTGCAACCCTTGGGGAATTTTGTGACTTGGCTTGGCAATTTCTTGAAGAATATGGGAGGGAAAATTTTGGGGTACAACAGTTGCCCCTGTTCAATCCTCTTAAACCTGAGGATGCAGATTGGCTGACGTGCCTTTCGTAATCCGAAGGTGGAAGATGATTGAACACTAGAGTGCCCAGAAATTTGCGCTCACATGTTAGCAGTGTGATGGGGGAATGGGCTTATAGATGCCATTTGAAGATTGCTGGGTAGGATGATGGGCTTATAGATGCCATCTGGATGTTGATCGCGTAGGAGATTCCTTAGCGAGAACCTGCATACCTGCAAAACAGAAAATGAGTACCTGACACGTTGCAGGAGCTGATTTTTAGATGCTTGGTATAGATATGTCCTGACTGGTTGCAGGAGTTGAGTCTGGAGCTTCAAACGGCGATGAATGAACCAGGGATGGTTACTGCCTTAGCATGAATGGTAAGAGAACCTTGGGCGACTTTAACTTCAACAACGCTCGTTGAGAAAAATCTTGGGTGTCTTCTACTGGGATAAGAATCAGGGAGATCTTAGGGTCGATCTGACTGAACCAGAGAAGGCCTTTGACTGGATAAGCATCAGGAAAATCTTAGGGTCGATCTGACTGAACCAGAGAAGGCCTTTGACTGGATAAGCATCAGGAAAATCTTGGGGTCGATTTAACTGAACCGGACAAGGTCTTGGAATATCTTCAACTGGATAAGCATCAGGGAGATCTTAGGGTCGATCTGACTGAACCAGAGAAGGCCTTTGACTGGATAAGCATCAGGAAAATCTTAGGGTCGATTTAACTAAACTGGACAAGGTCTTGGAATATCTTCAACTGGATAAGCATCAGGGAGAGATCTTAGGGTCGATCTGACTGAACCAGAGAAGGCCTTTGACTGGATAAGCATCAGGAAAATATTAGGGTCGATTTAACTGAACCGGACAAGGTCTTGAAATATCTTCAACTGGATAAGCATCAGGGAGATCTTAGGGTCGATCTGACTGAACCAGAGAAGGCCTTTGACTGGATAAGCATCAGGAAAATCTTAGGGTCGATTTAACTGAACCGGTCTAGGTCTCGGAATATCTTCAACTGGATAAGCATCAGGGAGATCTTAGGGTCGATCTGACTGAACCAGAGAAGGCCTTTGACTGGATAAGCATCAGGAAAATATTAGGGTCGATTTAACTGAACCGGACAAGGTCTTGAAATGTAGCTTGAGAACTTAACTGGATCTTTCCTGAAAGGTAAAGGTCAGTCATATGCAATGCATGATATGGATCAAGCAATGATGTTCTCAATATAAATGAGATTGTAAGATATGATGTGTCTATGCATGTTATAATGATGTACGTGATGTTTTATGTATGTTTTTGTCTAGGAAAGTAAATCTTTGACGGGTGCCGGGAAGTCGTATCCTGGGCTGATGTTGAAGAATAGATTTTGCTTCCGCTGGGGATGATAACTGCAAGAATACCGGATAGGAGAAGATGACTCCGTTGCGGAATAAACTTGGCAAATGGAAGATTCTGCGGGGAGAAAAGATACTCTAGCGACCATGCTGGGAAGCACTACTCTGTGGGAAGAGGGATGCCTTGCTAAGTGTTGTTAGTAGTAATTTGCTGGGGATAGGAAGACTTCGTTGACGACGCTCTTTCCGTGGCTTTTGGCTGAGGATAACCCAGTTATATCCGATTAAGGAAATAACTCTTTGAATAAAGCCGGGCGACGCGTTCGTGCTCTGCGAGGGATAAGCTTCCAGAATCTATTGGGGATAAGCTTACTGCTTGGGGAGACGGATTCAACTTTCCTGGGGAAACTAGATTGGACTCTTCTGGGGAAGTTTTGATATGCTGGGGAAGTGATCCCTTTGAATGTTGATATACCGCCGGGGAACAGTCTTTAGACCAAGACTGCCGGGGATGCTTGTTAAGAATATATGCTGCTGGGGAAGTATTGAAATCTACGGGAGGATACTCAACTTCCTTGAGATTTGATAATTCTGCTTGGAGAAGAATGCGCTGTTTTGCTGAATCATTCTCTGGGGAATTAAGATGTACTTGGTCATGTTCTTTAGCTGAACCTACCTTGGTACCTTGGAGGATAGAACAATTAGACTGCCCAGACAACTCTTTATTGCCCCTGTTTCTAGTGTCACCTGCAATTAATTCCTTTGTTTCGTATGCCAATATTTATGAGTTAGCAAATTATTGTCAATGCATATATCATAAATTGAACCTTGGACGTTCTTCGCAAAACAAAACAGAAAAAGGAAAAATACTTGGCACGTTTAACTGAAAATATATTTGTATTGATTTTTGAATGGCCTGTGAATAGGCGTTTTGTATACAAGAGGCTGACGTCCTAGTAAGAGAACGTCGCCGAACAAAAGAGTTTATACAAATTTTGTACAAAAGAAAATAAAACAGCTGTGTGAAATGAATGATCCCACTGGGTTTCAACTCTGCTATTGCTTTTATAATTCCGAGCGTCTCATCACTTGATGACCTTGGTTGAAGGTGAAGCTGACTGATCGATGCCGTCTGAACTTGATGTAGATACCGGATTCTGGATGCAAAGTGATCCAATGAGACATAGTATTACGCTTTTATCCCTAATTTTTGCCTGGACTGCCCTTTTGGGTTTTCAGTCCACCGGGATACCCATTTTTGCCCAAGCCGCCTTTTCAGGTTTTCGACTTGCCGGGTGTACAGATTTTTTTCATTTCATCCCTTCATTTTGCCCGAACCCTTTTGGTTCGACGGGAAGCCCTAATTTTTGCCTAGGCATGTCAGCCTAGCGGGTCTTTTTTTATGCGTAGTATCTTTTTACTATGTCTGCATTGGCGGGGTGAGGAAGGTCGTCACCATCCATATTGGTTAGAATCATGGCTCCTCCTGAGAACACATGCTTAACCATAAATGGCCCTTCGTACGTAGGGGTCCATTTGCCCCTTGGATCACTCTGAGGAAGGATGATTCTCTTGATTACCAGATCCCCAACTCGATATTCCTGTGGTCTGACCTTTTTGTTAAATGCCCTGATCATCCGTTTCTGATACGTCTGACCATGACAGATAGCAGCAAGTCTCTTTTCGTCAATGAGGTTGAGTTGATCAAGTCGTGTCTGGATCCAATCATCTTCGTTCAGATTTGCATCCTTCATTATCCGGAGAGAGGGTATTTGCACTTCGATCGGCAAGACTGCCTCCATACCATAAACCAGAGAGAAAGGAGTTGCCCCGGTTGACGTCCTAGCTGAGGTACGGTACCCATGTAGAGCGAACGGTAACATCTCGTGCCAATCTTTATAGGTCACTGTCATTTTCTGCACGATTTTCTTAATGTTCTTATTTGCTGCTTCTACAGCCCCATTCATATTCGGTCTGTAAGGAGAAGAATTGTGGTGCTGTATCTTGAACTGTTCGCAGAGCTCAGCGATCATCTTATTGTTTAGATTGGTACCGTTGTCTGTAATAATCCTCTCAGGGACGCCGTACCGACAGATCAGGTTGTGCCGAATGAACCGTGCCACAACAGTCTTGGTTACCGTAGCATAGGATGCTGCCTCGACCCACTTCGTAAAATAATCAATCGCCACTAGGATGAAGCGATGTCCATTAGATGCTGTAGGTTTAATCTCGCTGATCATGTCTATGCCCCACATTGCAAACGTCCAAGGAGCAGTCAGAACATTCAGGGGAACCGGAGGAACATGCACCTTGTCTGCATAAATCTGGCACTTGTGGCATGTCCTGGAATGTTGGTAGCAGTCAGCTTCCATGGTGGACCAGTAGTATCCTGCCCGTAGGATTTTCTTAGCCATAGTATGTCCACTGGAATGCGTACCAAAGGTCCCTTCATGTAGCTCTTCCATGATCCTTTCTGCTTCAATTTTATCCACACAGCGCAGTAGGGTTGAATCATGGTTTCGCTTATACAAGATGCCGTTGCTAAGGAAGAACTTGGCTGCAAACCTCCTCAGGAACTTCTTATCATTGACAGAGGCACCTTCAGGGTATTCCTGAGCTTCCAGATATCTCTTCACTTCATGGTACCAAGGCTTCTCAGTCACCAATTCAGTTTCGAGATCACAACAGTATGCCGGTTCGTCCAGTTTCCAGATGATGATCCGGGGAGCCTCATTGTCCCATTTGACCTTGAACATAGAAGACATTGTAGCTAACGCGTCCGCCAACTGATTCTCTTCTCTTGGAAAGTGTTCAAAGGTTATCTCTGTGAAGTGGGGGATCAGGGTCAACACACATTCTCTGTAAGGAATCAGGTTTGGATGTTTCGTATCCCACTCTCCTTTGATCTGATTGATCACAAGAGCGGAATCTCCGAAGACACTTAGAAATTTGATCCTTAGGTCGATCGCAGCTTGAAGACCCATGATGCACGCCTCATACTCCGCCATGTTGTTGGTACAGTTGAAACATAGCCGGGAAGTGAGTGGAGTATGAGTACCTTGAGGAGAGATGATTATGGCGCCGATACCGTTTCCCAAAGCATTGGAGGCTCCGTCAAAGTGCATAGACCATCGGGATCCTGGTTCAGGTCCTTCATCCGGTCCAGGTACTTCACAATCAGTCACAATCATGATGCTTTCATCCGGAAACTCGAAGTTCATTGATTGATAATCATCTACAGCTTGATGTTCCAGGTGGTCTGCCAATACACTTCCCTTGATGGCTTTCTGGGTCGTGTACTAAATATCGTATTCCGTCAAGATCATTTGCCATCTTGCAATTCTCCCAGACAGAGCAGGCTTTTCGAATATGTACTTTATAGGATCCATCTTTGAGATCAACAAGGTAGTGTGAGTCAGCATATACTATCTCAGCCGGCGAGCAGCCCATACCAAAGCGCAACAAGTTTTCTCAAGCAGTGAGTATCGGGTCTCACAGTCGGTAAACTTTTTGCTAAGGTAATAAATGGCATGCTCTTTTCGGCCAGACTCGTCATGCTGCCCCAGCACACACCCCATTGAGTTGTCCAGCACTGTCAGGTATAGTATTAGAGGTCTCCCTTCAACCGGTGGCATAAGGATAGGCGGTTCTTGGAGATACTCTTTGATTCTGTCGAAAGCAGCCTGACATTCATCGTTCCAACGTACTACCTGATCTTTCTTCAGCAGCTTGAAGATTGGCTCACAGGTAGCAGTCAGATGTGAGATGAAGCGAGCAATGTAATTCAGGCGTCCTAAAAAGCCTCTGACTTCCTTCTCTGTCCTAGGAACTGGCATCTCTTGAATAGCCTTGACCTTAGCAGGGTCCACTTGAATACCTTTGTCACTTACCACGAAGCCTAGCAGTTTTCCCGATCTTACCCCGAAGGTGCACTTGTTCGGGTTCAATCTCAGCTTGTATAGTTTCAATCGGTCAAACAACTTCTGCAGATAATCTAGATGCTCTTCCTCAGTCTGGGACCTCGCGATCATATCGTCCACATACACCTCTATCTCGTGATGGATCATGTCATGAAATAAGGTGACCATGGCCCGTTGGTAGGTTGCCCCAGCGTTCTTTAATCCAAATGGCATGACCTTGTAACAGAAGGTGCCCCACTGAGTGACGAATGTAGTCTTTTCCATGTCTTCAGGTGCCATCTTGATCTGATTGTAACCTGAGAAACCATCCATGAAAGAGAACACTTTGTGCTGAGCCGTATTATCAACGAGGACATCAATGTGAGGTAAGGGGAAGTCATCTTTGGGGCTGGCCCTGTTCAGATCCCTGTAATCGACACACATTCTGACCTTACCGTCCTTCTTAGGTACCGGCACCACGTTAGCAACCCACTGAGGGTAAGAAGTCACTGCAAGGAACCCAGCATCAAACTGTTTCATAACCTCGGCCTTAATCTTCTCGGACATCTCTGGACGCATCCGACGAACCTTTTGCTTAACTGGAGGGCAGTCTTCCTTAGTTGGCAAGTGATGGACCACAATATCGGTATCCAACCCGGGCATGTCTTCGTAGGACCAGGCAAAGATCTCCATGTAATCATGCAGCAACTTGGTTAACCGTTGCTTCACGCTGAGCTCTAGGTTGGCACCAATCTTTACCTCTTTCCTGACTGCCTTAGTACCCAAGTTTATTGTCTCCACTGGCTCTTCGTGGGGTTGAATTGCCCTCTCTTCCTGAAGCAACAGTCTTGCAAGCTCACCAGGCACTTCGCAATCATCTTCACCTTCGTCTTCGGCTAAGTTGATCGGATTTTCGAAGTCATAATTGGCAGTAGCAGAGTTGTTATCAGTGAGATCCAGAGTGGATTAAAACCTGTATGAGTGAGTGTGTGTGTAAATACAGCTGTTTTGAAAATTATGTAAAGGAAAAGAAAGACAGAAAAGGAGCACAATATTTGCAATGCGAAAATACGTCCAAGATTTTTATTCATGATATATGAAATGACAGTTTGTATGCCCTCACAAATAGAACCACGGTGCCTCGGGTAAGACACCGGGCCATAGAGTTTATCATTGTTTATTACAAAATAACGAAACAAAGAAATTTATTACTTAGTAACAAGAGAAACAGATAAGTTGTCCTTTGCACTCCAATTGTTAGATCCGCCGTTGGTTGCCGGGTAGATCCAGCTATCAAACTCAGCATCGTCCACTTCGTCTTCGTCCCCAATAGCATTCACTCCATGAGCAGGCAGGGGAGCTGTCACTACATTAGGCTTCTCAGATGCCTCAAACTGTACCTCTTGGTCATCAATGAGGTCCTGCAGCTTGTTCATTAACGCCCAACAGTCATCGGTAGAGTGCCCCGGGCTATCTGAATGGTAGGCACAACGAGCATTTGGGTTGTACTTGGGAGATGCAGTATTGGGGAATTTTGGAGCCTCTCTGACAGTCACTAAATTGGTTGAGAGCAACTGTGGCAGGATCTGCGACAAAGTCATGCTTAAGCGGGTGAATTCTCTCCGGGGTCTTTCAACCTTTTGAGGATTAGTTGGCCGAGGAGCGGCAGCAGGCTTAGCAATCATTACCGCACTGACAGATTGGCGGTGCTCATGTCTCTCTGATTTCCTGGAACCATATACGGCACTAGACTCCTTCTTGAAGGGTTTCTTCTCAGAACTAGATGATGCCCCCTTTGGAATTTTTCCAGACTTTAACCCAGCTTCAATCCTCTCTCCAGTCAAGATTAAATCAGTGAAACCAGCAGATGAATTCCCGATGAGATGGTTGAAAAATGGCCCGGATAGGGTCCCCAAGAACATGTCCACCAACTCCCGATCAGTCAATGGTGGCTGCACCCTGCCAGCCAGGTCTCTCCACTTCTGAGCGTACTCCTTAAAACCTTCGCTTGCACCTAACGACATGCCCTGGAGTTGGGTACGTGTGGGGGCAAGGTCGGCATTATATTGATACTGCTTGTAGAAAGCAGTAGCCAACTCCTCCCAGTTACGAACCTTGGTCCCATCCAGCTGATAGAACCATTCGAGATGAGTCCCTGAAAGACTCTCCTGGAAGAAGTGGATCCATAAATTCTTATCCGCAGAGTACGGCTGAATTTTCCGAACATAGGACCTCAAATGCAGCTTGGGACAAGACGCCCCGTCATACTTAGAGAAGGATGGTGCTTTGAACTTGTGAGGGATGATCACACCAGTTGACAAACCCAGATCTCCGAAATCCATCCCAGGTACCTGTTGAACCTCCATAGCTTTCAATCTATCCTCCAGTTGCTTGTATCTGTCGTCTGCAGGAGGGTACTGCTCTTCATCAAAATCTGTCTCGTTGTCGGAGACTACCGGACTAGGGACCTTCACTTCTGCCTGAGAAGGACTCTTTCCAACAGAAGAACCAGCCTCTTCATGCTGCAGAGTATTGCCAAACCTTCGGCCCGAGTTGAACAGAACAGTTCTTCTCTTCTTCTTCTTCTCCTTCTTCAGGAGCATAGCCTTTAGTTCTTCTTGGCCTTGAGCCAGACCCTTGATTAATTCCTGGAATTGTGCATTCTGCACCTGAAGAGCCTTGATTGATGTCTCGGTTGATGCAGATTCGGGATTCATGATGCTGAAATAAACAGCGAAGAACTGTAAGCAACCTGAAAAGGGAAAAAACCTGCTATGCACATGATGAATGAGATGTGTTTATGCAATGCATTCAAGGGTTCGAAAGTTCAAATTTGTTGTGGACAAAAAGGAACACACGTTATCATTAGAGAAATCATTGTTTAATACATTAAGGCCTCATGGGCAAAAGTACAAAAATCAAATCAATCCCAAAATACACTGCGCATCCTCTTTGGAGCTATGTAGGTGTTGAGATTCCTCTCCTCATGCAACAGGCGGGTGAGCTCTAAGACCTTCTTTTCACTGGCGTGTAGACTAGTCTCAAGAGAATTCCGTTCTTCCTTAAGCTGGATCCAGCTCTTCTGCATCTCTTCCCAGGATGTGGGCATATCAGGGTGCTGAATAGTATAGGACACTTCTCCTTCCAAGACTGGCTCTTTGATCACTGGGAGCATATGAGGATAAGGCATTACTAACTTCTGGGAGCGGGCGCGTACCCACTTGAGATAAGGCTCCAAAGGGATGGAGTTCCTGTGCCCCAGTGTCTTGCTGTCTATCCTACTTGGCATCCTCCAGGCTCTGATAAATCTCTGGCGAAGTCCTTGAGTATCGTTGTCGAAGTCAAAAACTATGTCAGGGATTAACATGTCATGAGGACCATCCCTCCGAGCATAACCAAACTGTCTCCCAGCCAGGCATGGGCTATAAGTAATACCTCCTCTGATTCCAAGTAAAGGAACATTAGGGTACTCCCCGCAACGATCAATGATAGTGACATCTTCTCTGGACCTAGGGCACCAATGTATATCTGCATGTGTAAGAGTCATCAACCGTTGTGACCATCTCAAACCCCGCTCATTCTTCAAAACTGATTGTGGAAGGTGTGAAATAAACCACCTTCCCAGGAGAGGAGTGCAACACATAAGGACACCTCTTTTTCTCATGGTTCGAGTGTAACATGAGTAAAGGATGTCCCCCAGCAACGTAGGTATAGGATTCCTGGACATAAAGATCTGAACAGCACTGATATCAATAAGTTGATCTGGGTTAGGGAACAACACCAAACCATAGACAAGGAGGGCCACAACCTCTTCAAAAGCTTGCAAGTCAAGGGAGTTCCAACATTCAAGGGCCTTTTCAAATAGAAACCTGGCTAAGAACCCTTTGATACCACTTCTAACTTCCCAATGTCCCTTGAGGTCAGATGACTGTAGGTGCAAGGCTTTAGCAATCTCTTCAAGCTTAGGTTCCTTTTCTGTACCGTTGAAGGGTAGCTGATCAAGGATAGGGATCTTCAGGAGCCGGGAGAACTCCTCCAATGTAGGTACCAACTAATAATCCAAGAAGGTAAAACAGTGATGCAGAGGGTCAAAGAATTGGAAGAGGACCTTGATCATATCTTCCTCAATGTTGGTGTTGACCAAGCTGATGAGGCTTCCATGTCTTTCACTGAATGATGAGTTCTCGGGAATCCTGGATATAAGTTCCTTAAGCTGAGGAGGGACCCTTACAAGACTGACTTGAATTGTCTTTCTACGAACAGTTTCCATGTCCTACAAAACAAGAACAAAGATGAAAATTCGAACCCCTGAAATGGTTAGTCAATGCATATGATGCTGGATGATGTCATGATGCTATGATTAAACACACCACAGATATTTACAAAGACAAACATGTAAGGCACACAAGGCACACAAGACAAGCCCTTAAGGTTTAAGGCCAGCATGGGGTCTGGGTAGTACCCTCTTGAAGTTGGTGGGTTCAACCTGTCCTAATCAAAGTAACCGGGTTCTAAGGTTCCCAATATCACGGGATTGCTTTCATTGTTCATCGTTTCGATTTAGCCACTGAACTGGCGACCGAAATATTCCAGGAAAGCAACCCTCAATTGAGTGTAGTATCGAGTATCAACCAACCTCGGACTGCACCAAAGTCAGTTATCTCACTACCCTAAAGAGGCCAAGATAGTTCAATTAAGGTTCCTAAGGTCAGTTGATGCTTCATGACACCACGCGGAGGCCCCGTACTCTCCTTGACTGAACTCAAGCGTTACCGGTACACACCAAAGTGCCGCATCAACGTAGCAGACTGTTTCAACCATGTCGGTATACCCCGCACAGTTCCTTCACAGCCTTGTTGCTACTTTCTAAGAAGGTATCCCCCAGATCCGGGTTAGGATCTATAGAACTCCCAAGCAACCCAGAATTTAAAGCACACAAGGAAAACAATTGAAAACACAGTGATCCTAGTCCTAAGGTACACCTCACTTTAAGTTAAGTCCCCAGCAGAGTCGCCAGTTCTGTGATCGGTGGAT
This sequence comes from Vicia faba, assembly GCA_948472305.1. NCBI lineage: Eukaryota > Viridiplantae > Streptophyta > Magnoliopsida > Fabales > Fabaceae > Vicia > Vicia faba. The sequence goes on from CATIWC010001009.1 coordinate 24,626, forward strand.
CTGGAACTGACTGTTTAACGCTGGTTCGCGAAATGTCGCGGAAGCAAGAGTCGCCACCGTCTTTTATTTTCTCCAAATGGAAAGGACAAAAGCACAGAAAAATTCCTTAAAGAGATTGCTCTCGGTTCGGGAGGTAGATTATAGAAAGGGAAGGTGTTAGCACCCTTTCTATCCATGGTTATCCATGGGCTCTTAGATACTTGCTCATTGTGTTTTCAAAAATGGTTTGTTTGCTTTTCAATGTGGGTTTTAAAAAAGTTTCTTTGAAAATTCCAGTTCGACTCTTGTGTCAGAGTGTTTGAAAAATTGCTTTGAAAGCTTTTGAAAAGTGTCGGTGTGAAAAGATTTTTTGTTTGTTTTTGAAGATTAGAGCAAGTATCTACGAGAACCTACCCTAAGGAATTCGTCTGTGTAAATGTCCTTTAAAGTAATGCCATCCCACCATTGAGAGGTAGGTAGCACCACCGTTGGAGGTATTCGGGTCAATTCGAGGTTCGGGACATGGTGATCACCGGAGCAATAGGAAGACACCTTAGAAGCTACCCTCATGCCAGGTTCCCGGATCATGAGGACTTACTAAAACATCCTCCACTCGACGATCACCTTTCGAGGCAAGGCAACAGTGAGGCGTACCCTAGGGGTGGTGTGTGCGAATTGTGTGTCGTTTTCATTTATATTTGTCTTGTCCATGTTAAAGTGATCTACGCTTGATTTTATTTAAGGCCATTCATTCTTGCATGCTTTGTTAATAGTTAAAAGTTTGCGAGGAAAAATAAATCTAAAGCTATTACAAATGGCGCGGGTCCACATCGCCAAAATTAAACCGGACCCGATTTGACGGAAAATAAATAAAGCAAAGAAATTAAAGAATTGAAAAGATGCGAGAAGTAATATTTACAAGGCTTCGGGAGAGATACATAATTATTTAAGCAATAAAATAATAATGCGAGTTAATAAGAAATTAAGAACATGGACGTTGGACCCTTTCGCAAAAATTAAAATTACATGAATTAATTAAAATTTAAAAGAAAATGTTTTTTGGTATTTTTATGTTTTTTTAAGATTTAATAGAAAAAGAATTAATTAAAACTAAAATAAAATGTTAAACCTAGTTCTAATTATTTTTTAAGTTATTAAGAAAAATATTGAAGTTTTTTAACCTAAATTAACCCTAAATTATTTTCATGCAAATTTAATTATAAAAAATAAAATAAATATTATTATTGTGAAAAAGAAATATTAAAAAAGAATAAAAATTAACTAAAACTAATTCTACATTTTTTAGATTTTTTATGAAAAGAATTAATATTACACTTAAATTAGAACTAAATATTTACATGCAAGTTTGTTTATAAAAATACTAAAATAAGTAATATTTTATTATTTTTTCTTTTTCTGATTTTTATGTGTTTTTATATTTTTGTGAGAATAATTAATTAAATTAAACAAATAAAGAAAATAAAACAATAATTAAAAATAAAATATAAGAAAAATATGAAAAATTGCAAACCAGGGGGGGTGGAAGTCCCAAGTGTGGAGGTACAATCCAAGCAGGTGAGCCCAATAGCCTTCAGGTCCATTTGACCTTTTCAGTCAACGTGCTAGCATGTTGACTCGCGTCCACGCTGTTCTCCCAACCATAACCCTTGGATTGACATATTAGACGCGTGGCTGGCTGGATCTTGGAGATGTATCATGGAACGGCAACGTTAACCTGTATGTGATTATTATTTGAAAAATAATATTGAGGATATGAAAGACCTGGGGCTCGAACCCAGGTCATGTGCATTACCTCCAAATATGCTTGCCACTACGCCGCTTCATGCATTGTTAATATTAAATAAGCAACAATTATTATAAAAAGAACAACTGCATTAGTAATCTAAACGCGCGAAATTTTGAATCCTCCAATCAGCGCCGACCAACACATCATCTTCTCCGTTTTGTTTATTTCCTGAAAATACAAAAGGGTTAGCGGGGGTTTTGAACCCCCTCAATACATGCTTGTTTTCAAAATAGCGATTAGCACGCCTTGGTTCAGAAATTAGGCGCGACTATTGCAATCACTTCGTCCAAGCTTCCTGGTTTTGATCATGGTACTGTTGTGTCTCAATTTTACAGGATAAGAGAATCCCTAATTTCACAAGTCTGAAAACCTAGGAGGCTTTAATGGCGATTTCGTGTATGGGCGATGAAAACACAATTGAATTACACAGTTAGCATAAGAATCATGTAAGGAACACAAATCAAGCCTCAAAAATTATGGAAAATGTATGAATCGAGATGCAAGAGTATCAAATATTTTCGGTACAGGGTGCGTCCGTTTTACCAATTCTTGATGTTAGGATGAGTGGTTTTGATTGGTATATGATCCTTGAAGCTTCAGGAATACGATGGACTCAGTGTTGTGGCTTGAAACGACCTGCAAGTATGCTTTCAGTTTTGGGTTTTTGGGGAGAAATTTCAAGTTTTACAATGGCTTTTGGGCGCAGCTTTTTTTGTGTATTAGCATTAGGTTTTCACTCAGGCTTATGTACTGAATAGATTAGGTTAACAAAATTGATCCAAATATCTTTCATTCATGGATTTGGAGATTTGATTTTTCACCATTATGTTTTCAATCTTTTCCATGTGCTCTTGTATCAATTATGCTCAAATCAAATCAAATCTTCCTATTTTTGAATGTGCACGAAATATTGAGGGCAAAACATGCATGAAAAGATTTATTAGGTCAAGTTATATATTTTTCACATATTTAAATGATTTAAATGAATTAATATAAATAAAAATTCAAATAAATAAATAAAAAATGAGAAAATACTTCCCTTTGGGCCAAGTGGTCGTGCATATGCTTAGAATGATGAATCATGGAAGAAAAATGGGCCCATTAGCAATTTTAGGTCATTTGAAGTAATGTTGACTTTTCAAAATATCCAAAAATTTCCCAACTTCTACAAGGCATAATTTGCTCAATTTTTAAGATTTTATCATGTTCTTGGACATTTTGGAAAGGTCTTTGAGTCCTATAACCAATGTCTTTGGTCCCATGTCATTTTGATTTACCAATCTCAAGTTATGGCCTTTGACTTAAAGTCCCTTTTTGTTGACTTTTGAAAATGACCTATAATGTTGAAATTGATAACTTTTTGTGAGAGCATTTCTTGGACTTGAAGTATGAAGATGAGTTGTAGGAAATGTCTTTCTCTTCAAAATGAGCTTTGGATGGAATTTTTCTGATAATCCATGTGAAAGTTATGCCCTGGTCAATTTCAGTTGACTTTTTCAACTGTCCAAATAAGGAAACTTTTGCATTTTGATGATTTCTGAGCCAAATTTTGAGAATCATGATCAAGCATTGATCAAATGATGTTTGTGGCTTCAAAATTATATGTTGACCAAAAATTTGAACTTTTGACTGTCAAATGACCATTTTGCCCCTACAGTTGACTGTAGTGCAATTTAGGGTTTTGACTGTGCAATTTTGTGCTGAATGCCTTGAAACTTGACATGAGGATACTTGACCATATTTGTAGGCATGTGGGACTTGATTGGGCTTTTGAAAACTTCATTTTCTTGATCAGAACACAAACCCTAGTTTTGACTGTATAGGAGACCTTTGCATTGTGCAACCCTTGGGGAATTTTGTGACTTGGCTTGGCAATTTCTTGAAGAATATGGGAGGGCAAATTTTGGGGTACAACAGTATGTAGCAATAAATTGTCAGGGAACTATATGGGGTATATCGATACGGTTGAAGCAGTAGCTATATTTATGTGGCACTTTGGTTGGTACCGGTAACCCTTGAGTCAATCAGGGAGAGTACGGGGCTGCCGCGTGGTGTCATAAAGCATCAACTGACCTTAGAACCTTTAATTGCGCAACTTGGCCATTAGGACATAGCAAGATGGCCAGCTTTGGAGTATTCCCAAGGTCGACAGATACTCAATGCTACACTCATTGAGGTATGACTCTTGAGTTTTGTTCGATTGCGAGTCAATCGCCTATTGAACGAAGCATGGGGGAAAGATCGGTGATATTGAGATCCCTTAGAACCCGGTTACTATTTATAGGACAAGTTGAACCAATTCAGATTCAAGAGGGTATGACCTTAAAACTCATGCAGGCCTTAAACCTAAGGACTTGGTGTGACTTGTTTGTTGCTTGTTATACATGTGTTTTCTAGCATAATCATGACATCATAAGCACGACATATCATACTGACCATTTCAAGGACTCTCTAGGGCTCATCTTTGCTTTGTTTTGTAGGACATGGCATCCGCCCGTAAGAACACTATCCAGATTAACCTTGTGAAAGTGCCTCTCCAACTAAAGGACTTGGCACTAAGGATTCCTTAAAGCTCTCCCTTTACTGAAAAACATAGTCGGTTGCTCAACTTGGTCACTTCAAAACCAGATGAAGAATTGTTAAAAGTGCTATTTCAGTTCTTCTATCCTTTGCACCACTGTTTCACTTTCCCAGATTACCAACTAGTGCCTACTATGGAGGAATTTTCTCAATTGTTAGGGGTACCCATTCTTGATTAGTTACCTTTCAACAGTATGGAAGAACCTCCAAAGCCTGAAGAGATTGCTTGAGCTCTGTCTTTACAACGGTGCGATGTAGTGACAAATTGGGAAACTAGAGGAAGTGTCCAAGGAATCCCGGTTAAATTTCTATTCGAGAAGGCTTACTATTTTTGGGATACCCTAGATTTGCAAGCTTTTGAAGAGGTATTGGCACTCCTCATCTACGGGATGGTAATTTTCCCTAATGCGGGCCAACTTGTAGATGTGAATACTATTAAGGTGTTTCTATCTCATTATCCAGTACCTACATTACTTGGGGACATTCTACACTCTTTGTATACTCGCACTCTAAAGAGAAGGGGGACCCTCCAGTGTTGTACTCCTCTATTGGCTAGGTGGTTTATTTCGCACCTACCCAGATATATTTTGAAGAATGAGCAGGGTATGAAATGGTCTCATAGGCTGATGTCCCTTACATATTCATACATTCATTGGTGTTCACGGTCCTCGGAAGATGTTACCATCATCGATTGTTGTGGTGAATTCGCTAATGTCCCTCTCTTAGGCATTAGGGGAGGAATCACTTACAACCCTTGTTTGGCACTACGTCAGTTTGGTTATGCGAGAAAGGATGGTCCTTCTGATACGCTTATCCAAGGAATCACCTTCAACTATGAGAATGATGCTCAAGTTTACCGCAAAAGGTTCATAAAAGCTTGGGGTATGGTACATAAAATTGATAGCAAGACACTGGGGCACAATAATTCCATCCCTCTTGAGCCCTATCTCCGATGGGTACGAGCCCGCACCCAAAGTCTTATGATGCCTTACCCTACTGTCCTACCAATAATTATGGAACCAGTTGTTAAAGAAGACACTCCTTACCTTGTTCATCATCTTGACATGCCAACTGATCATGAGGAGTTATAAAAATCTTGGGTCCAACTTAAAGAGGAGCGAGACATGTTTGAAGCTCAGTTCTATGCCAGCAAGAAGAAGGTCCTGGAGCTCACCAGGCTACTTCATGAAGAAAGGAACATAAACGCCTACATTGCACGAAAGAGGATGTGCTCCTAGGAGACCTAGTTTCTTTTTGCTTTGAATTTCGTTTTGCTTAATTGTAATCCTAAACGGCATTCTTTGTAACAATTCGAACCTTTTAATACAATTAACGTGTGTTTCTTTTTGGTTAAACAAATTTGAGCCTTTAAAAGTCCTTGGAATCATTGCATACACATACCATCCATAGCATTGCATAAACATGTACCATTACAGGTTTCTCATCTTCTTCGCTGTTTATTTCAGCAAAAATGTCTTCTGAACATAGCATCAAAGATCTTCAGGCACAAAATGCCCAATTTTAACAGATGTTCATAACTCTGGCAAAAGGGAAGGAGGATCTGAAGGCCCTCATCTTGAAAGAGAAGAAGAAGAATAAGAATAAGAAGAAGAAGAAGCCCGTTGGTATCCTTAATATGGGCAGAAGATTCAAGGGGGCGCTAAAGCAACCAGTCGATTTGACCTCCTCATCCAAAGAAGTGGAGAATCAAGAGAGGGAGACAAGGGAGGAGGACCCCAGTCCTGAAGTTTCTGATAATGATACAGACTACAATGATGAGCAGTATCCTCCCACTGAGGATAGATACAAGCAGTTAGAAGATCGGTTAAGCGCTATGGAAGTCCAGAGAATACCTTGGTTGGACTTTGGAGAACTAGGATTGGTGTCGGGAGTAGTCATCCCGTAGAAGTTTAAGGCTCCGATTTTCGCAAAGTATGATGGGGTTTCTTGCCCAAAGCTCCATCTTCGTTCCTATGTAAGGAAGATCCAGCCCCACACCGCTGATAGAAACTTGTAGGTTCACTTCTTTCAAGACAGTCTGTCAGGGACTCAGCTTGAATGGTTCTACCAACTGGAGAGAACCAATGTCCGAAACTGGTAGGATTTGGCTGGTGCTTTTTATAAGCAGTATCAATACACGCCGACCTTGCCCCTGCTCATACTCAACTCCAGAGTATATCCATGGGTGCAGGTGAAGGATTTAAGGACTACACGCAGAAGTGGAGAGATTTGTCTGGGAGAGTCCAACCCCCTTTATCTGACAGGGAGTTGGTTGACATGTTTCTTGGGACGCTGTCTGGTCCATTCTTTAATCATTTGATTGGAAGCACATAAGTTGGTTTCACCGAGCTGATATTAACAGGAGAAATGGTAGAAGTTGGGATCTGAAGCAAAAAAATACAGAAAGACACCTCTTCGATCTCAATAAAGAAGCCTTTTACAGGTAAGAAGGAAGTCAGTACCATCTATAGCCCGAGAGGTCAGAACAGATCTAAACACCACCCAACGGTAGGTGCTGTGATGATACTTAGGCCTGCGGCTACCCCACAACGAAGCAATCAGCAAAGGGTATAAAGACCACAAGGGAAGTTCACCTGGATTAACATGACATTGGCTGAGGTTCTACCCCCCTGCTAAGATCCAACTTGGCAACCTTGAAAGAGGCTCCCAAGAATCCTAACACCACCTCTCCTCGGTACAATCCAAACGCTTAGTGTGCCTACCATTCTGAGAGTCCTGGTCACGATACAAATGACTGTTGGACTCTAAGAAATAAAGTACAAGATCTGATTAAATCCAAGGAGATTGATTTTGATGCTCTGGAGAAGCCTAATGTCATAACTGCCCCCATGCCTAAGCACAATCGCGGAGTTAACGTCATTGATACCGATATGTTTGTGACCTTAGTTGAGGAAGTTTCTACTCCCCTTATGACTGTTAAGAAGAATTTGTTGTCGGCCGGTTTATTTCCGGGTTGTGGTGAAGGTTACCACATGTGTTCATCTTTTCCCGCTGGTTGCTATTTGTTGAGAGCTGGTGTCCAACGCCTGATGGACAGCAGAGAAATTTTGTTCGAAAAGACCTTGATTCCAACTGTTTCGTTTGAAGATATTACTATTATAACCATTTCCGCCAATCCTTCCAAGGTATCCTCGAGAAGACCTGTTAGGATTACACCCGCTCCAAGAGTCGCTTCGTTAATAATCACTTTTCCTGGTCTTGTCCCATACGCCTCAGATAAAGCTGTCCCTTGGCATTATGGCGCAGATGTTTACTATCATGGCGTTAAACAAGATCTGGAGAATGAAGTGGCTGATCCCGATGTCAGTAACATTGTCGGGACCAGTAAGATTACTAGAAGTGGAAGGGTTTTCTCTCCTGAGATCTCTCCGGAGACTATTAATAAGCTTGTTGTTATTCCACCCGTTGTTCCTGCTAGTACTTCAGCTACTACTCCGGTTCTTACTCCAATTGTTACTCCCGCTGTTGAGTCATCTGGGACTCGAGGCAAAGAAGTTATGGGTGAGCTTGCCCGGACGGAGGCCCCTAGAAAGATTGTTGTAGAAGCCTCTACAATATGGTCGAGCAGATGGGGCAGACCCCCTCGAAGATATCAATGTTGTCTCTGTTGTTGTGTTCTGAGGCCCATGCGAAGGCCTTGATTGCATTCCTCAAGACTACGCATGTGCCGCAGGAAACTTCAGCCGATCAATTCAAAGACTGTGTGGCCATCTTGACTACTGACAATGGGCTGGGTTTTTCAAATGCCGACTTGACACCAAAAGGGAGGAAGCATAATGATGCTCTTCATGTCTCGATCGAATGCAGGGGCACTACTATGGCTCATGTATTGGTGGATACTGGGTCTTCGCTGAATGTTCTGCCTAAGAAGGCTCTTTATCGGTTGGATTGTGAAGGCTTGACCTTAAAGCCTAGTAACATTGTGGTAAGGGCTTTTGACGGGTCAAAGAGAATGGTACATGGGGAGGTGGATATCCCTGTCAAAGTAGGTTCTCAGACCTTTGGGTCCACCTTCTACGTGATGGACATCAGGCCATTATACTCTTGCTTGTTGGGTCGTCCTTGGATCCATGAAGTTGGGGTTGTTACTTCTACACTGCACCAAATGCTGAAATATCCAGTGAAGGGGAAGATTGTTACTGTGCATGTCGAAGAGGAGTATATGGTGAGTTACCTGAACTCCTTCAGGTATATGGAGATGGATGGGGAATTAATAGAGACTCCTTGTCAAAACTTTGAAGAGGTTCCCCAGATTTTGGCGTCAACTGAAACTACCACCAACACCAAACCTCCTCTGAAGATGGCTTCTCTCAAGGACGCCAGAGCAGTGGTCGAAGAAGGTGGGTGTACCAACTGGGGACAACTCCCTGCTTTTACTCACAAAACTGACAAATTTGGTTTGGGCTTTACTTCAGGGGCTCAAAGGGATGTTCGACACGCTCGGGTTGGAGGACCTCCCCTACGCATCAGCAATCGTGGGGTCAACGCTATTGAAGACAGTGAGGAAGACTCTGACATTGATAGCTGGATATACCTGACTACCAACGGTGGACCGAGTAATTGGACGGCCAGAGACTTTATACCAGTTTCTTTTATTCCGCAGTAATTCTCCTACTTGTTTTCTGAGTTTGTAATAAACAATTTAAACTTTATGGCCCTGTGTCTTAACCGAGGCACAATGGTTCTATCTGTGAGGGTTATTATATGTCATTTCATATATCATCAATAAAACATTGGACGTTCTTTGCATACAAATTTTTCGCTCTCTGTTTTTCTTTTCTGCTTTTACTTTATCAAATAGTTATGCTCTTACACACACTCACGTGTCGAACTGCAGATCCATATCCACTATGGATCCCATTGATAACAATTCTGTTACTGCCAATTATGACTTCAAAAATCCAATCAACCAAGCTGAGGACGAAGGTGAGGACGATTGTGAGGTGCCTAGATAAATTGCTAGACTGTTACAACAGGAAGAGAGGGCTATACAGCCTCATGAAGAGCCAGTTGAAATGATAAACTTGGGCACATAGGTGGATAGAAAAGAAGTCAAGATCGGCACAAATCTAGAAGCTAAGATCAAACAACGGTTAATACAGATGTTGCACGACTATGTCGAGATCTTCGCCTGGTCATATGAAGACATGCCTGGTTTAGACACTGATATTGTGGTACACCGTTTGCCAACTAAATAAGATTATCCTATGGTTAAACAGAAGGCCTGTCGTATGCGCCCTGAAATGTCAGAGAAGATTAAGGCAGAAGTCATGAAGCAGTTTAACGCAGGGTTCTTAGTTGTCACCTCCTATCCATAGTGGGTTGTCAACGTCGTTCCGGTGCCTAAGAAGGACGGTAAGGTACGGATGTGTGTAGACTACAGAGACCTGAACAGGGCGAGCCCCAAGGATGACTTTCCGCTTCCCCACATTGATGTTCTGGTTGACAACACCATGCATCACAAAATCTTCTCCTTCATGGATGGTTTATCTGGCTACAACCAGATCAAGATGGCTCCTGAAGACATGGAGAAGACAACCTTCATCACACAGTGGGGCACCTTCTGTTACAAGGTGATGCCTTTTGGGTTGAAGAATGTTGGGGCAACTTATCAGCGAGCCATGGTCGCCTTGTTCCATGATATGATTCACCATGAGATCGAGGTTTATGTTGATGACATGATAGCCAGGTCTCAAACTGAATAGGAACACCTTGATCATATACAAAAGTTGTTCGACAGGTTGAAGACATAGAAGCTGAGGCTAAATCCGAACAAGTGCACCTTCGGGGTAAGATCCGGTAAGCTTCTGGGTTTCATCGTCAGTGACAAAGGTATTCAGGTAGACCCTGCAAAGGTAAAGGCCATACAAGAAATTCCAGCTCCCCGTACAGAGAAGGAGGTTAAAGCTTTCTTGGGATGCCTAAATTATATCGCCAAGTTCATTTCACATCTGACTGCTACTTGTGAGCCCATCTTCAAGCTTCTGAAGAAAGATCAAGTGGTAAAGTGGAATGACGAGTGCCAAACAGCTTTCGAAAGGATCAAAGAATACCTACAAGAACCGCCAATTATGATGCCTCCGATTGAAGGAAAACCTTTGATATTGTACTTAACAGTGCTAGACAATTCAATGGGGTTTGTGCTGGGCTAGCATGACGAGTCCGGTCGAAAAGAGCATGCAATATACTACCTTAACAAAAAGTTTACCGACTGTGAGACAAGATACTCACTGCTCGAGAAAACTTGTTGCGCTTTGGCATGGGCGGCTCGTCGACTAAGATAGTACATGTTGACCCACACTACTTTGTTGATATCTAAGATGGATCTTATCAAATACATCTTCGAGAAGCCCGCACTCTCCAGAAGAATAGTAAGATGGCAGATGATCTTAACTGAATACGATATACAATATACAACCCAGAAAGCAATCAAGGGAAGTGTATTGGCTGATCATTTGTCTCATCAGGCCATGGATGACTACCAGTCTATGAATTTTGAGTTCCCGGACGAGAATATTATGCTGGTGACTGACTACGAAGAACCTGGACCGAATGAAGGACCTAAGGAGAGATCCTGATGGACTATGGTTTTTGATGGATCTTCGAACGCGCTCGGTAATGGCATTGGCGCCGTAATCATATCTCTGGAGGACTGTCATACTCCTTTCACTGCCCGACTATGCTTCAATTGCACTAACAACATGGCGGAGTATGAAGCCTGCATCATGGGTCTCAAAGCCGCTATCAACCTTAGGATCAAGTTCTTAAATGTCTTCGAGGATTCAGCTTTAGTGATAAGTCAGATCAAAGGCGAATGGGATACGAAACATCTGAATCTCATCCCATACAAAGAGCACGTACTGACATTGCTCCTGCACTTTGAGGAGGTAACCTTTGAACATTTCCCACGAGAGGAGAATCAGTTAGCGGACGCACTAGCCACCACGTCTTCTATGTTCAAGGTCAGTGGAACAACGAAGCTCCCCAGATCACCATTGAAAGGTTGGATGAACCAGCACACTGCTGCGAGATTGATACTGAAGAGGTAGAAGACAAACCCTGGTTTCATGAAGTAAAAAGGTACCTCAAAACCCAAGAGTATCCTGAGGGGGAATCTGTCAATGACAAGAAGTTTCTGAGAAGGTTCGCCGCAAAATTCTTCCTCAGTAATGGAATCATATACAAGTGCAACCATGACTCTATCTTACTGCGGTGTGTAGACAAGAGCGAAGCAGATAGGATTATGGCAGATCTACATGAAGGTACCTTCGGAACCCAATAAAGTGGACATACCATGGCTAAGAAAATCCTACGGGCAGGATACTACAGGTCCACTATGGAAGCATATTATTATTAGCACTCCCGAACTTGTCATAAGTGCCAAATCTACGCTGATAAGGTGCATGTACCTCTGGTTCCTTTGAACATCTTGACGGCTCCTTGGCCCTTTGCAATGTGGGGCATTGACATGATCGGAGAAATCAGACCTACCGCTTCCAATGGGTATCGCTTCATCCCGGTGGCTATCGATTACTTCATGAAGTGGGTTGAAGTTGCCTCCTTTGCTACCGTTACCAAGAATGTTATGGCACAGTTTATCAAGCATAACATGATCTGTTGGTATGGTGTGCTAGAGAGAATTATCACTAACAATGGTACGAATCTCAATAACACGATGATCACCGAACTCTGTAAGCAATTCAAGATACAACATCATAACTCTTCTCCTTACCGGCCGAAGATGAATGGCATTGTTGAAGCAGCTAATAAGAACATCAAGAAGATTATACAGCAGATGATGGTGACATACAAATACTGGTATGAGATGTTACCATTCGCTCTTCATGGGTACCGTACCTCAGCACAGACGTTGACAGGGGTAACACCCTACTCTCTGGTATATGGCATGGAGGCAGTCCTACCCATCGAGGTCCAGATCCCTTCTTTAAGGATTATAAAAGATACGGGTTTAAACAAAGACGACTGGATCCAGACTCGACTTGATTAACTAAATATGATCGACGAGAAGAGACTTACTGCTGTCTGTCATGGTCAGACGTATCAAAAACAAATGATCAAGGCTTTCAACAAAAAAGTCAGACGTCAAGAGTATCAAGTCGGGGATCTAGTAATCACGCGTATCATGCTACCGCAAGGTGATCCAAGGGACAAATGGACTCCCACCTACGAAGGTCCATTTGTAATTAAAAACATTTTCTCGGGTGGAGCCATGATTCTAACCACCATGGACAGTGACGACCTTCCTCACCCTGTCAATGCGGACATAGTGAAAAGATACTATGCATGATAAAAGACCCGCTAGGTTGACCAGCCTAGGCAAAAATAAGGGCTTCCCGACAAACCAAAAGGGTTCGGGCAAAAATAAGGGATAAAAATGAAAAAAAATTGTACACTCGGCAAGTCGAAAACCTGAAAAGGCGGCTTGGGCAATAAAGGGTATCCTGGTGGACTGAAAACCCGAAAGGGCAGTCCAGGAAAAAATTAGGGATGTAAAACGTATCACTGTGTCCTATTGAATCACCTTGAGATCAGACCTCGGTATCAACTGTCAAGCTCGAACGACATCGATCAACCTAATCAACTTCGGACAAGCAACAAAGTGATGGAACGCTCGAAGACATAGGGGCAATAGCAGAATTGGAACCCAATGGGATTGTTGTACATAGCTGTTTTCCTTTTACGCAATATTGTATAGCTTCTATTTTTACGGCGGCGGTCTCTTACTAGAGCGTCAGCCTCCTTGTACAAAAACGCATATTATAGGCCAACTTCGAAAAATCAATACAAATCACTTTTATAAAAACTATGTGTTTTTTCCTTTTCTGTTTTGTTTTGCAATAACGTCCAATGATTTATTCTTGACATATGCATTTGAATATGATTGCTGCTCATAAATATTTACATAAGAAACAAAAAGATAATTGCTCGTAACTTAAGAAACAGGGGCAAAAGCCAGAAATATCAAAACCCGACAGTTACTCTGTCCAGCCGGTACCAGAACAGAGACAGCTTTGAAACACGGTTATCGGTGCATACGACCTTATAACATATGTACTCCCCACAGAGTAAAAGCAATCAAGGCATTTGATATCAGCTCTCCTAAAACATAAAGTGATCTCCCTAGCCAGGCTCTTTCAGAAACCTGTCATCTATATCCCCCAGCCGAATTTCATAATCGCAAGCAGGTCATAAAATTTATCTCCCAAGAAGAGTTTACTTCTCTAAATACAGAAGCTCAATCCCCAACAGGGTTTATCCTCCAGCTATGGAAGTTCATCCCCCTGCGGAGTTTATTTCTCCGAATCGGCAAAATCTTCCAGCAAGGCATCTCCTCTCTCAAACAGAGTTATTCCCCCGTAGAGTTATTCTCAAACAGAGTCTCTCCTTGGCAGAATATTCACAAACAACAAAGAGTAAATCTCCAGCACAATCATTTCCATTCACCATCCCCAGCGGAAGTAGAAGAACCGCAGTCCTCTACAACAGTCAGGAATGCTATACTCTCCAACAGTAGTCAGGGATTTATTTTCCTAGACTCGGATATGTCACTAAAGCATTCTGTGCTCATATATCATGACATGTGCATACATATCACATATAGCATAATCTCATTTATTTTGAGAACATCATCTTACAACACATTGCATGCATCGCATATAATTAACCCTGTTATCTTTTTAGGAAAGACAATTATCACCAACAATTCCAGCAGTTATACATGTCATATCTGCAAACAGCCAATGAAAAATCAGTTCCTGAAACCAAACGGGTCAACTAAGCTACGCGACCAAATGAAGTAACCCTACTATCCATGTTCCTTCACATAGCCCTACTATCCAGGCTTTCATCTCGAAGTAACCCTACTATCCAGGTTCTTTCTCATAGCCCTACTATCCAGGCTTTCATTTCGAAGTAACCCTACTATCCAGGTTCCTTCTCATAGCCCTATTATCCAGGCTTTCATTTCAAAGTAACTCTACTATCCAGGTTCCTTCTCATAGCCCTACTATCCAGGATTTTATTTCGAAGTAACCCTACTATCCAGGTTCCTTCTTATAGCCCTACTATCCAGGCTTTCATCTCGAAGTAACCCTACTATCCAGGTTCCTTCCCATAAGCCCTACTATCCAGGCTTTCATCTTGAAGTAACCCTACTATCCAGGTTCCTTCTCATAGCCCTACTATCCAGTCTTTCATTTCGAAGTAACCCTACTATCCAGGTTCCTTCTCATAGCCCTACTATCCAGGCTTTCATCTCGAAGTAACCCTACTATCCAGGTTCCTTCTCATAAGCCCTATTATCCAGGCTTTCATCTTGAAGTAACCCTACTATCCAGGTTCCTTCTCATAGCCCTACTATTCAGGCTTTCATTTCGAAGTAACCCTACTATCCAGGTTCCTTCTCATAGCCATACTACCCAGGCTTTCATTTCGAAGTAACCCTACTATCCAGGTTCCTTCTCATAGCCCTGTTATCCAAACTTTCATTTCAAAGTAACCCTACTATCCAGGTTCCTTCTCATAGCCCTACTATCCAAGCTTTCATTTCGAAGTAACCCTAATATCTAGGTTCCTTCTCATATCCCTACTATCCAGGCTTTAATTTCGAAGTAACCCTACTATCTAGGTTCCTTCTCATAACCCTACTATCCAGGCTTTCTGTGATACAGTGGCAGAACCGACTATTTTTACTGGTTTGCATTTTGTGTTTTTCGTTCGCAAAATGTCGCGGTAAGAAAGAGTCGCCATCGACTTTTATTTTATCCAATTAGGAAAAGGAAAAAGAACAGAAAAAACCTTTTTTCGAGATATTTTGAGTACGGGGGGGTAGATTATAGAAACAGAAGGTGTTAGCACCCTTTCTATCCATGGTTTTCCATGGGCTCTTAGGTACTTGCTCATCTTTTTAAAATTTCTTGTGTGTGCTTTGCTTTGAAATTTTTTGTTTTACTTCGTTTTAACCCTTGTTTCTGTCCTCAAGAGTGTTACGAAGTGTGTAGAAAACTTTAGTTTGAAAAGTTTGTTTGAAAGTGTAGGGTGTAAAAGATTTGTTGTTTTGAGCAAGTACCTAACAGTTATCTACCTACTCGAAAAAAGATTGTTTGTTCTCGTTTCCTTTAGACAGTGCTATCCTATTATTAAGGAGTAGGTAGCACCGTCGTTGGAGTTTGAGGGACTATCGAAAGGGACGAAATGGTCATTGAAGGCAACATGTAAGGATACCTTAGCAGTTCGAAGGGACTGTCATCATATATTCGTAGGCAACATCGATGGACAAGATCATTTCTTGTAGACAACTCGAGGGACGTTAAGGGACTATGATCTTTATGATGACTTTTAGATTGAGGGTCTTTTGCTAAGATATCCCTACGTTCGAGGGACACGAACATTATTTCCGAGGCAACCAAGTGAGGCAAACCCTAGGAGTGAGCATGTGCGAGTGTAATTTTCAGTTAATTTATCTTTGCATGTTTAGGGCTTTCTACCGTATTAATTTTCAGTTTGTCTTTCCATACAATCCTATTAACATACATCTAAGCAGTTTATAGTTTGCAGAATTAAAAGCAAGAAAGTTTAAAGTCCTAGCTATTACAAGGCTTTTGCAGATATATAATTATTTTGGACTGAAAATAAAAATGCGGAATTTAAACCCTAATTACTATTACAACCTCGAAACAGTTACAATAATAATAAAAGGAAATTAAAAAATGTGTGCGGCGAATTAAATGCGAGAATAATTTAGGAAACCTAAAAAATCTAATTGAAAAAATATTTAGGTTAGTTTTTTTTGAGAAAAATTAATTAGGTTATATACAAATTAAAACGCTAATTTCTAATTTATATAAATTATAAAAAAGGAATTAAATTTGCCCTAAATTAAATTAAACTAATTAACAAAGGAAATAAAATATTTTTGTGAAAAACATGATTTTTATGTTTTTTTTGATGATTTTTTTATTAAATAAATTTTTTTTTGGTGTTATTTTAATAAAGGAAAATAATTAGTAAAACAATTTTAAAAAAATTAAAATAGAAAAGAAAAGAATGGGCATGTGTTGTGCCAGCCTGAGAGTGCACCATAGTCCTTCATTGTTTGAGGCGTTGGATCTGAATTATTGATACATTCAATGGCCAAATGGTGGTAGCGCATGGTAGGTGTTTTGGATGATGATGCATTGAATCTGTAGAAACAAAGTAAGAAAACAAAATTTGTTGGGATGGTTAGTTGTATATATAATAACATAAATAAAATATAAAGGAAATAAAGTGGTCTTTCCCAAACGCGCGCGTGATTCAAATCACCCAATAGGATTCTTCCACCTAATTATCTTCATCCCCATAACTGTTGTTTTTTGCCACACTTTTACCTACAGTCGTTTCCGTCACTAAAGGCTATAGTGATGGATTTTGTTCGTAGCCATAAACCTGTAAAATTTAAAAAAAACGCAACACAAGCAGAATAAATTCAAACCAAAGACATGGATCAACTGCAAATCATCTCCTGAGCATGATAGTACCCCTATAGAATTCCCAATTTGGGAACTCAAAACCCTAACAATGGCATCGTGCCATCCTGCACTTAAACTTCAATCAAACCAATCAAAAACATTGCAAATATGATAACAAGCATGGATATATGATCAAAACATGTTTATGATGGATAAATCATTGAAAATGAATCTTGAAAAAAGATGCAAATCGTGGCACTGTGGGGCGTGATTTCTGAAGGTTTTAAGGCTTGAGGATGATTGGAATGGCTTCAGAACACGTATAGGAACAGATTGTTGGCTTTGGAATTACTTAAAACGGCCTATGGAAGAGAATACAGTCTGCACTTTTTCTTCAAAAATTTGCAATTTCTTCCCCTTGTTTTCACGACCCCAAAACCTTTTTTTATGCTTTGGAAATGTTGTGTATATATCATAGAATGATTTAGGTCAACAAAAACTGATCATATCTTTGTAAATTATGGAGATTTGATTTCATTCTTTGCCTTGTATGATATTTTACCAAAATAGACCAAATTAAGATCTTTTCCAATCAATTAGCTCTTGCATGAATTTTTTGATTTTCTAGCTGTTCATGGACTCATAATATGCTCATAAAATCAAATCTTTGATTTTATTTGATTATTCTACTATTTAAATTGATTTATTTTGATTTAAATGGATAAAAAATCAAAATAAATAATAAAAATAATAAAATAATAGGTGGATAAGTTCAAGGGTCATGGGCCATCTTAGGAACAAGTTTCAAACAAGAAAACATGGGCCCATTTGGAAAAAAAGTCATTTTGATCAATGTTGACTTCATGCACATTTCCAAAAATTGGTCAATTTTGACAATACATATCTCCCTCAACTTTAACCCTAAGAGGGTGTTCTTGGACTTTTTAGAAAGCTTAGTATGTCCCCTAAACAACCCTTTTGGTTTAATCTCAATTGGGTCTTCCATGTTCATGTAAGAAGCTTTGACCCAAAAAGTGTTTTTGTTGACTTTTCAAAAGGACCTATAATGTAGAAATTCATATCTTTTGATGATTGCATATTTTGAACTTGGGGGATGAAGATTAATTGTAGGGAATTGCATCATATTCAAAATTATCCTTGGATGGAAAATTTCTGATAAAGTATGAAGAAGTTATGCTTGGTCAAAGTTTGGTTGACTTTTCCTGAGAAACCTTAATTTAACAACTTTTAGGTTTTGATGAATTTGGGGAATTACTTGAGGAATCATGATCAAACCTTGATAAAATGATGGATATCACTTCAAAATGTTGATGTTGACCAAAAATCTTGAAGTTTGACTGTATGTGGGCCATAATTGACTTTTGACCTAGTACATTTGATTTTCAGGCATCTGGGCAATTGACTGAGCAGACTTCTTGTGCAAGGCATGAAACTTGACATGGATGATCTTGAGAACATATTAGGACCATGGAGGGCATCTGGGACCTTTGGAGCTCCCCCACCCTGATGAAAATGGAAACCCTAATTTGAGGTACATTGCCTTAGGAGGGAGTTTGTCTGATCAACTCTTGGGCATCCTTGAGCAAGTTAAGGATCTCTAGGAGTATGTATTGAGTAAAATGAGAGGGCAAATTTTGGGTTACAACAGCTTCCCATGTTCAATCTTCTTAAACCTGATGATGTAGATTGGCTCGTGTGCCTTTCGTGATCTGAAGGTGGAAGATGATTGAACACTAGAGTGCCCAGAAATTTGCACTCGCATGAAGTGATACTTGATTTGTGATATCGGGAATGGGCTTATAGATGCCATTTGAAAGTTGCTAGAGAATTTTCGGAGATGGGCTTAAAGATGCCATCCAAGATGTGACAGAGTACCATCGGAGATGGGCTTAAAGATGCCATCTAGTGGATGTTGATTTCCCGAGATATTCCTTCGATGAGAGTCCCTGCTCCTGTCGTTGAGGAGGAATCTGTTGAGGAATGTTGGTATCTGAATAGAATTTTAGGAGCTTCAGTTGTCCGTTACTCTACTAGGGAATTAACTCCGGAGGTGAACTGTATATCTGGTCAGTGTACAGGCTGCATCGTGACTTACTGGGGAAAGGTGAAATTAACTTAAACTGGTTAGGTCCATGTTTTACCGTGTTGTAAACTATCGTCTAGAGGTAAGAGAAAAGAAACCTGGATGGTAAGGTTATGAGAAGGAACCTGGATAGTAGGGTTACTTCGAAATGAAAGCCTGGATAGTATGGCTGTGAGAAGGAACCTGGATAGTAGAGTTTCTTTGAAATGAATGCCCTGGATAGTATGGCTTATGGGAAGGAACCTGGGTAAGGTTGCTTCATGAGGAGTTTGGGTAAAACTGCATCTGAACCGAGAAGGAACCTGGGTAAGGTTGCTTTATGAGGAGTTTGGGTAAAACCGCATCTGAACCGATAAGGAACCTAGGTAAGGTTGCTTCAGGATAAGTCTGAGTGAAACTTCAGAAGGAACTTGGGTAAGGTTACTCGTGATGAGTTTGTGTAGGGCTTTAGGAGGAACCTGGGTAGGGTTACTTCGGGATAAGTCCGTGTAAAACTTCGGCAGGAACCTGGGTAAGGTTACTTTGGGCTAAGTCTGTGTAAAACTTCAAGAGGAACCTGGGTAAGGTTACTTTGTGATAAGTTCGTGTAAAACTTCAGAAGGAACCTAGGTAAGGTTACTTTGGGATAAGTTCGTGTAAAACTTCAGGAGGAACCTGGGTAAGGTTACTTTGTGATAAGTTCGTGTAAAACTTCAGAAGGAACCTGGGTAAGGTTACTTTGGGATAAGTTCGTGTAAAACTTCAGGAGGAACCTGGGTAAGTCTACTTTGTGATAAGTTCGTGTAAAACTTCAGAAGGAACCTGGGTAAGATTACTTTGGGATAAGTTCGTATAAAACTTCAGAAGGAACCTGGGTAAGGTTACTTTGTGATAAGTTCGTGTAAAACTTCAGAAGGAACCTGGGTAAGGTTACTTTGTGATAAGTTCGTATAAAACTTCAGAAGGAACCTGAGTAAGGTTACTTTGGGATAAGTTCGTGTAAAACTTCAGGAGGAAATGCATGAGAAAGGACCCGTGTAAGACTTTTCAAGATAAACCTGTGTGAAGCTGCATTTAGGAGAAACCCGTGTAAGATTGCTTCGTGACGAACCCGTGTAAAGTTGCATTTGATCGTGCAGATAATTACTCTGTTTAGTTTCAGGAGCTAATCTTGAACTTGCTGGAAGTTGTTGATGATAACCATCTTTCCTGAAAAGGTACATGATTAATCGTATATGATGCATGAAATGCATTGTATGATGACGTTCTCAAAATAAATGAGATTATGATGCATGCAATATGTATACGCACATCATGATATATGAACATGAAATGCTATTGTGACATATCCGAGTTGGAAAATAAATCCATGTCCGCTGCTGGAGAGTAACAGAAATTGAGTTCCTAACTATCGTAGAAAAAGTGGTTCTTCTACTTCCGCTGGAGATGGTGAACCGGAGATGACTATGTTGGGGATTTTCCCCTTTTTTTACGGATATTCTACTGAGGAGAGACTCTGCTTGAGAACAACTCTGCGGGGGAATAATTCTGTTGGAGAGAGAAGCTTCCATAGCTGAAGGGATAAACTTTGTCGGGGATTGAGCTTCTGTATTTAGAGAAATAAACTTTATTCAGGAGAAAACTTTATGACCCACTTGCGATTATGAAATTCGGTCGGGGAATATAGATGTCGATTCTCTAAAGGAACTTTGTTGGGGAACGTAGCTCCTGTTTGGGGAAGCCGATGTCAAAGCCTTAGTTGCCTCTACTCTGTGGGGAGTGTAGATGTCATAGGGTCGTATACTAAGGATACGACAATGACTTTGCATCAGGACTTTTATGCCCTTGTACCTGCTGGAGAAAGTACCCACAGAGGATTTGTGGATGCTGATCAGGATGATAAGTCTTCTATTGATAAACAAATGATAAGATGACGAGACATAGTCGTACGCTTCAAATCCCTAACTTTTGCCTGGACCGCCCTTTCGGGTTTTCAGTCCACCGAGATACCCTTTTTTGCTCAAGCCTCCTTTTCAAGTTTTCGACTTGCCGGGTGTACATATCTTTTTTGTTTTTATCCCTAATTTTTGCCCGAACTCTTTTGGTTCGTCGGGATGCCCTTATTTTTTCCTAGGCCAGTCAACCTAGCGGGTCTTTGTTCATGCGTAGTATTTTCCGACTATGTCCATGTTCACCGGGTACGGAGAATTGTCACTGTCCATAGTAGTAAGTGTTGCCACACTACCAGAAGATGTTTGTTTGATCGTACAGGATTCGTTGCTAGAATTCATTCCCAATGCCCCAAGTGATTCATATGGAGATCTGTCCCTGGCTATTTAGCATCTTTGAGAGATTCCTTGAATCTTGACTTGACTGCTCCAAATGATGGACAATGATCATGTCGTGCCCCCTTGGTTTGAAGTGTTTTTCCACTTGAGGTGATCCTTTTTATTGTGAAGGTTTTTGTTCACTAGATATTCGTCATGCGAATTTCACTATTGTTGAACAAATAGTCATATGCAAACAATGTTATTTTAAAAATACAAAGCTTATGTCTGTCTTGAAGTTTGAAAATTCATTTTTTAGTAAAACAAGTTTTTTTTTGTAAAAGTGTGATGCCAACTCAGGATTTATAGCAAACCTTATAGGAGTCAGGATACCTTTTGTAACAATATGCTTTCGAACTAACCCATGCTTCAGCTAGGACTTTTAAGGGTTATAACGTGGCCTGGTTCATGATTTAAGAAACAAAGGATAAAGGCTCAAATTTTATTTGTACCCACCTGTTTTTCGTGATGTTCCCTCGATCCCATGCTCAGTTAATTGTGCATTTAGATCCCGTTTGAGTCTTTGATCTGATATTCTAATGATGGTTCAGATACTGATGGTTTATTTCGAATAGGCAGTCATTTTTTTGTTGAGGGTTTGTAGGACCTCTTTCTTTTTTATTTTATTATCCCTGTCTTTTGCCTAAACTGTTTCTTTTTGTGATTACAGTCAACGGGATGCCCCGGTTTTTTTCTTAAGTCTCCTTCATAGGTTTTGACTTAATGGGCTTTTATTTAGAGATATAATGACTGCTTGTCTTGACGATTATAGGGAACCATCACCGTCTTTTGTTTTTGAAGGACGTCTTTGATGTCATTCATTGTGCACCTAGATTAAATGAGAAAACTACCCTGCCCCAGGTTGTGATTAAGGGTTTTAATTTGTGTGAAAGAAAAACTCCTACTTCTTTGGCTCAAAGGGGTTGACTAGGGATTATCTTCCTTATAACTCCACTGTTGGGGATTTAAAACAGCGCATGTACATCGTCAGTGGGGTCTGTTCAAAAGCATATTGTAGAGATTGTGGTATCATTTTCGTCATCCTCCCTCTAAAGGCTTATAGTTTTTTAGTCGAGAGTTGAATATCACGAAAAGGAAATATAAATCAATTTAAGCATAATGAAAACAAATTAATTCAAGACAGACATGTGTAATGCATTGATGAAATAATAAAGTTTGACATGACAATAATTGTTCGAATAAGCAAAGAAAATACAACTTCAGAATTCAAATGAACAAAAATGCTTTTAATCCTAGCCATGTTTTGGCAAGGGAGCAGTGATCACGTTGGGAGTCTCAGGAGGGTCAAATTCGATCTCCTTGGTGTCAATCATATTTTGAATCTTGTATTTCAGCGCCCAACAATCGTTAGTATCGTGCCCCGAGCTACCAGAATGATAAGCACACCTTGCATCTGGGTTGTAGTTAGGAGAAGAAGTCTTAGGGTTCGGATGAGGGTTTATCACCATAATCAGATTCATCTTCAACATGTGTTGCAATGCTTATGACAATGGCATGTTGATTTGGGTGAAATTACTTTGAGGTCTTTCTACCCTTGGTTGACTGTTTTGTTGTTGTGGTCATTGTGTGCGTTCTGAATTAGAGATCAACACTGCCCCCACAAATTGGTGGTAGTCTGCCTTGCTACGCCCTTCTGGACGTGCATAGCATTGGCTTCCCTCTTGCCATCAAATGACTTCTTCTCTAAACTCGAAGAGGTATTTTTCTGGATCTTACCACTCCGGATCCCAGCTTCTACTCTTTCTCCAGTCAGAATCAGCTCGGTGAAACCCGCTGACGAGCTACCGATCAAATGATTAAAGAATGGACCAAATAGCGTACCCAGAAACATATCAACCAACTCCCTATCAGACAACGGGGGTTGGACTCTTCCAGCCAAGTCTCTCCACTTCTGGGCATAGTCTTTAAAGCCTTCACTTTCCCCCATGGACATACTCTGGAGTTGAGTATGAGTAGGAGCAAGGTCGGTGTTGTATTGATACTGCTTATAGAAAGCAGCAACCAGATCTTCCCAATTTCGGACATTGGCTCTCCCCAATTGATAGAACCATTCGAGCTGAGTCCCTGACAGACTATCTTGAAATAAATGAACCCACAATTTTCTATCAGCAGTGTGGGGCTGGATCTTTCTGGCATAAGAGCGGAGATGGAGTTTTGGGCAGGACACCCCATCATACTTTACAAAAATTACAGCTTTGAACTTCTGCGGGATGACCACTCCCGACACCAATCCCAATTCTTCGAAATCCAACCCAGGTATCCTCTGGACCTCCATAGCATTCAAGCGATCTTCCAACTGCTTGTATATATCCTCAGTGGGAGGATACTACTCATCATTGTAGTCGACATCATTGTCAGAAACTTCAGGACTGAGATCTTTCTTCCTTGTCTCTTCTTCTTGATTCTCCCCTTCCTTAGATGAAGAGGTCAGATCGACTTGTTGCTTCAATGATCCTCTAAACCTGCTGCCTATATTCAGAATACCGGTAGCCTTCTTCTTTTTCTTTTTCTCTTTCAGGATGAGGGTTTTCAGATCCTCCTGCCCTTTTGCCAGATTTATGAACATTTGTTGGAACTGGGTGTTTTGTGCCTGAAGGTCCTTGATGCTTTGTTTGGAAGACATTTTTGCTGAAATAAATAGCGAAGAAGATGAGAAACCTGTAATGGTACCTGTAATGATGTGTATGATATGCATGCAATGTTTTCAAGGATCTCGCAGGGTAAACAAGAAACTGTTAGAATTTGATTGCAGCTTGATTGAAAAAACTTCGTGTCATTGAGAGTCCTTCTTCAAGAGTCAAGCTCACCATATCGAACGGGTCATAACCCCTGACTCAAGATCCTTTGACAACATTGGCTAGAGGAAAATAAATCCCCTTGCCCCTTGTTAGACGTATGGTTCACCATGTCCTACATCATAGACCCTTGAGATCCTTGAAATGGTTAGTATGATATGCCATGTTTATGATGTCATGATGTCATGATTATGTTGAGAAATCACAGGTATAACAAGCACAAATAAATCACACAAAGTCCTTAGTTTAAGGCTTGCTTGAGTTTAAGGTAGTACCCTCTTGAAGTTGGATTGGTTCAGCCTGTCCTATAAATAGTAACCAGGTTCTAAGGGATCTCAATATCACTGACCATCCTTTATCGGGCATTGTCTCAGCTCAAGTAATCTTTCCTTGTGGCCGAAATATCCTGAAAGTATGATCTCAATGAGTGTAGCATCGAGTATCAACCAATCCCCAGCTCTACACCGAGGCCGGCTATCTCACTACATTCTAATGGCCAAGTTTGTTCATCTAAGGTGCTAAGGTCCGTTAGTGCTTCATGACACCATACGGCGGCCCCGTATTCTCCTTGTTTCCCCACTAAGGATACCGGTACTAGCCAAAGTGCCACACCAACATAGCCATCGCTTAAACCATATCGGTCTACATCGTACAGTCTCCACGATCTATTTCTGTTTACCTAATAAGTGCCCCCAGATCCGGGTGTAGGATCTATAGTAACCCAAGCAAAAAACCTTTTAAGAATAAAGCAAACAAACAAGGAAGCAATTTGAAATGACCTAGATCCTAAGGTATACCCCACTTTATTTAGTATTCCCCAGAAGAGTCGCCAGTTATGTGATACGGTGGCAGAACCGACTACTTTTACTGGTTTGCGTTTTGCATTTTTCGTTCGCAAAATGTCGCGGTAAGCAAGAGTCGCCACCGACTTTTATTTTATCCAATCAGGAAAAGGAAAAAGAACAGAAAAACCTTTTTTTGAGATAT
The DNA here is from genome assembly GCA_948472305.1 of Vicia faba. Lineage (NCBI taxonomy): Eukaryota > Viridiplantae > Streptophyta > Magnoliopsida > Fabales > Fabaceae > Vicia > Vicia faba. Next base: position 49,696 of record CATIWC010001009.1, read on the forward strand.
TCTGAGTACAGGGGGTAGATTATAGAAAGGGAAGGTGTTAGCACCCTTTCTATCCATGGTTTTCCATGGGCTCTTAGGTACTTGCTCATCTTTTTAAAATTGCTTGTGTGTGCTTTGCTTTGAAAAGTTTTGTTTTACTTCGTTTTAACCCTTGTTTCTGTCCTCAAGAGTGTTATGAAGTGTTTTGAAAACTTTAGTTTGAAAAGTTTATTTGAAAGTTTGGGGTGCAAAAAATTTGTTGTTTTGAGCAAGTACCTAACAGTTATCTACCTACTCAAAAAAAGATTGTTTGTTCTTGTTTCCTTTAGACAGCATTATCCTATTATTAAGGAGTAGGTAGCACCGTCGTTGGAGTTTGAGGGACTATCGAAAGGGACGAAATGGTCATTGAAGGCAACATGTAAGGATACCTTAGCAGTTCGAAGGGACTGTCATCATATATTCGTAGGCAACATCGAGGGACAAGATCATTTCTCGTAGGCAACTCGATGGACTTTAAAGGACTGTGATCTTTATGATGACTTTTAGATTGAGGGTCTTTTGCTAAGATATCCCTACGTTCGAGAGACACGACCATTATTTCCGAGGCAACCAAGTGAGGCAAACCCTAGGAGTGAGCATGTGCGGGTGTAGTTTTCATTTAATTTATCTTTTCACATTTAGGACTTTTCTACCGTATTAATTTTTAGTTTGTCTTTCCATACAATCCTATTAACATACATCTAAGCAGTTTATAGTTTGCGGAATTAAAAGCAAGAAAGTTTAAAGTCCTAGCTATTACAAGGCTTTTGGAGATACATAATTATTTTGGACTGAAAATAAAAATGCGGAATTTAAACCCTAATTACTATTATAACCTCGAAACAGTTACAATAATAATAAAAGGAAATTAAAAAATGCGTGCGGCGAATTAAATGCGAGAATAATTTAGGAAACCTAAAAAATCTAATTGAAAAAAGATTTAGGTTAGTTTTTTTTGAGAAAAATTAATTAGGTTATGTACAAATTAAAACCCTAATTTCTAATTAATTTAAATTATAAAAAAGGAATTAAATTTGCCCTAAATTAAATTAAACTAATTAATTAAGGAAATAAAATATTTTTGTGAAAAAACATGATTTATATGTTTTTTTTTAATGATTTTTTGATTAAATAAAAAATAATGATTTTTTGGTGTTATTTTAATAAAGGAAAATAATTAGTAAAACAATTTTAAAAAAATTAAAATAGAAAAGAAAAGAATGGGCATGTGTTGTGCCAGCCTGAGAGTGCACCATAGTCCTTCATTGTTTGAGGCGTTGGATCTGAATTATTGATACATCCAATGGCCAAATGGTGGTAGCGCATGGTAGGCGTTTTAGATGATGATGCATTGAATCTGTAGAAACAAAGTAAGAAAACAAAATTTGCTGGGATGGTTAGTTGTATATATAATAACATAAATAAAATATAAAGGAAATAATGTGGTCTTTCCCAAACGCGCGCGTGATTCAAATCACCCAATAGGATTCTGCCACCTAATTGTCTTCATCCCCATAACTGTTGTTTTTTGCCACACTTTTACCTACAGTCGTTTCCGTCACTAAAGGCTATAGTGACGAATTTTGTTCGTAGCCATAAACCTGTAAAATTAAAAAAAAAAACACAGCACAAGCAGAATAAATTCAAACCAAAGACATGGATCAACTGCAAATCATCTCCTGAGCATGATAGTACCCCTAATTTTGTCCAATTTTTCCTTTATATAGAATTCCCAATTTGGGACCTCAAAACCTTAACAATGGCATCGTGCCATTCCTGCACTTAAACTCCAATCAAACCAATCAAAAACATTGCAAATATGATAGCAAGCATGAATATATGATCAAAACATGTTTATGATGGATAAATCATTGAAAATGAATCTTGAAAAAAAGATGTAAATTGTGGCACTGTGAGGCGTGATTTCTGAAGGTTTTAAGGCTTGATGATGATTGGAATGGCTTCAGAACACGTCCAGGAACAAATTGTTGGCTTTGGAATTACTTGAAATGGCCTATGGAAGAGAATACATTCTGCACTTTTTCTTCCAAAATTTTCAATTTCTTCCCCTTGTTTTCACGACCCCAAAACCTTTTTTTATGCTTTGAAAATGTTGTGTATATATCATAGAATGATTTTGGTCAACAAAAACTGATCATATCTTTGCAAATTATGGAGATTTGATTTCATTCTTTGCCTTGTATGATCTGTTTCCAAAATAGACCAAATTAAGATCTTTTCCAATCAATTATCTCTTGCATGAATTTTTTGATTTGCTAGCTGTTCATGGACTCATAATATGCTCATAAAATCAAATCTTTGATTTTATTTGATTATTCTACTATTTAAATTGATTTATTTTGATTTAAATGGATAAAAAATCAGAATAAATGATAAAAATAATAAAATAATAGGTGGATAAGCTCAAGGGTCATGGGACATCTTAGGAACAAGTTTCAAACAAGAAAACATGGGCCCATTTGGAAAAAAAGTCATTTTGATCAATGTTGACTTCATGCATATTTCCAAAAATTGGTCAATTTTGACAATACATATCTCCCTCAACTTTAACCCTAAGAGGGTGTTCTTGGACTTTTTAGAAAGCTTAGTATGTCCCATAAACAACCCTTTTGGTTTAATCTCAATTGGGTCTTCCATGTTAATGTAAGAAGCTTTGACCCAAAGAGTGTTTTTTTGACTTTTCAAAAGGACCTATAATGTAGAAATTCATATCTTTTGATGAGTGCATATTTTGAACTTGGGGGCTGAAGATGAATTGTAGGGAATTACATCATCTTCAAAATGAGCATTGGATGGAAAATTTCTAATAAAGTATGAAGAAGTTATGCTTGGTTGACTTTTCCTGAGAAACCCTAATTTAACAACTTTTGGGTTTTGATGAATTTGGGGAATTCCTTGAGGAATCATGATCAAACCTTGATCAAATGATGTATATCACTTAAAAATGTTAATGTTAACAAAAAATCTTGAAGTTTGACTGTATATGGGACATAATTGACTTTTGACCTAGTATAGTTGATTTTCAGGCATCTGGGTAATTGACTGAGCAAACTTCTTGTGCGAGGCATGAAACTTGACATGGATGATCTTGAGAACATATTAGGACCATGGAGGGCATCTGGGACCTTTGGAGCTCCCCCACCCTAATGAAAATGGAAACCCTAATTTGAGGTACATTACCTTAGAAGGGAGTTTGTCTGATCAACTCTTGGGCATCCTTGAGCAAGTTGAGGATCTCTAGGAGTATGTATTAAGTAAAATGAGAGAGAAAATTTTGGGGTACAACACTTTCATTTCGAAGTAACCCTACTATCCAGGTTCCTTCTCATAGCCCTACTGTCCATGCTTTCATCTTGAAGTAACCCTATTATCCAGGTTCCTTCCCATAAGTCGTACTATCCAGGCTTTCATCTTTAAGTAACCCTACTATCCAGGTTCCTTCTCATAGCCCTACTATCCAGGATTTCATTTCGAAGTAACTCTACTATCCAGGTTCCTTCTCATAGCCCTAATATCCAAGCTTTCATCTCGAAGTAACCCTACTATCCAGGTTCCTTCTCATAGCCCTATTATCCAGGCTTTCATATTGAAGTAACCCTACTATCCAGGTTCCTTATCATAGCCCTACTATCCAGGCTTTCATTTCGAAGTAACCCTACTATCCAGGTTCCTTCTTATAACCCTACTATCCAGGCTTTCATTTCGAAGTAACCCTACTATCTAGGTTCCTTCTCAGAGCCCTACTATCCAGGCTTTCATCTTGAAGTAACCCTACTATCCAGGTTCCTTCTCATAGCCTTAATATCCAGACTTTCATTTCGAAGTAACCCTACTATCCAGGTTACTTCTCATAGCCCTACTATCCAGGCTTTCATTTCGAAGTAACCTTACTATCCAAGTTCTTTCTCATAGCCCTACTATCCAGGCTTTCATTTCGAAGTAACCTTACTATCCAGGTTCCTTCTTATAGACCTACTATCCAGGCTTTCATTTCAAAGTAACCCTACTATCCATGTTCCTTCTTATAGCCCTACTATCCAGGATTTCATCTTGAAGTAACCCTGCTATCCAGGTTCCTTCTCATAGCCCTACTATCCAGGCTTTCATTTCGAAGTAACCCTACTATCCAGGTTCCTTCTCATAGCCCTACTATCCAGGCTTTCATTTCGAAGTAACCCTATTATCCAGGTTCCTTCTCATAGCCCTACTGTGATCGGTGGAAATGAGAACTGACTGTTTTGGAATGCTGGTTTGCGTTTGCATTTGTTTTCACAAAATGTCGTGGTAAGTAAGAGTCGCCACCGTCTTTTATTTTATCCAACAAGGAAAGGACAAAAGCACAGAAAAATTCTTTTTTGAGATATTTCTCGGGTTCGGGAGGTAGATTATAGAAAGGGAAGGTGTTAGCACCCTTTCTATCCGTGGTTATCCACGGGCTCTTAGGTACTTGCTCATTATGTTTTCAAAAGTTTTCTTTTCTTTGTGTTTGTGGGTTTGAAAAGAGTTTTTGTTTTGAAAGAGGTGTAAGTGCGAAAAGTTTATTTTGTTTTTAAAAGGAGCAAGTACTTAAGAACATCTACCTACTCAAAAAGGAATTAAGCTGTACAAATGTCCTTTAGACAGTGTTATCCCACTATTGATAAGTAGGTAACACCGTCGTTGGAGTTTAAGGGTCAATTCAATTAAGGGGCGTGTGGTCACTAAAGCAACGTTAGGACGCCTTAGCGGTAACCCTAATGTCTTAGATCGTTTTATCCGAGGCAACTGTTTCGAGGTAACTTATGATCTTTGGACAAGAGGGCGACCTCTAAAACTTCCTATACTCAATGACCACGTTCGAGGCAACCAAGTGAGGCGTACCCTAAGAGTGGCATGTGCGAGTGTATTATTTTTCAGTTGATATTATCTTTGTACATGTTATGGTGAGCTACTGTTGCTTTTAGGTTAAAGGTTTTATCTTGTCATGCATTGCCTATTATTCAAACATCTAACAGTTAAAGGTTGCGGAAATAAATTGCGAAAAATAAATCTAAACTATTACAAGGCGTCGGGTTTTCACATCGCCAAAAACAAACCCTTGAAAATTAAATTGCAAAAAATAAATAAAAGCGATAAATAAAATCCTAAGTCAAAAACTATTACATCCTCGAAGCAGTTACAAAATATAGATCAAAGATGATTCGCGCGCGAGAAAAATTAAATCGAAGTGTCCTAGGGTTTTGACCCTTTTTTTCATTAAATAAAGCATTTTTTGTTTATTTTTTGATTTAAGAATTAAGTCTAAACTAATAATTAATTAATTAATTAAAAGAGAATATTTTTGAGTTTTTTATTTTAATTAAGGAAATAAAAATGGTTAAGAAATATTAAAAACCCTAATTCTATATTGATTTTAATTCATTGCAAAAAATATATTATCAGTAAACCTAATTAAACTAAATAAATAAATTAATGGTTTATTTACAAAAATAAATAATAAAATTAATGATGAAAATAATATTTTTATGATTTCTGATTTTTTTTATGAAAAAAAAGGTTAGTTTGTTAATTAATTAGTTTTTAATAATAATAATAAAAAGCAATAAAAATAATGAAAAGAAATAAAAATATAAGCAAACTTTGGGGGGTGTTGGGCTTGAATTGGGAGTATGATCAGCATAATTCCAGGCCCAGAATGTTGGCCCTTGTTGACTTTTCCAGTCTCCTATGCATGCATTGACTTGGATCCATGGTGGATCAATAATGCTGGCCTTTGGATCTATCTTGAAGCCACTTGGCACATTGAGATCTGAGGACATATGGTAGTCCACGCTTGGGATGTTGCGCCTGAATATATGAAGAAAAAATATAACAAGGTTTTGGGGGACCTGGGATTCGAACCCAGGTCCCATTGGACAATTCAACCAGCGCGCTACCAACTGAGCCATGATGTTAACCTGTTAGTGGAATGAGACACAAATAATATAAAACAAAACAACAATTATGCCTGCCAAAAAATAAAAAACGCGCTAATATTTCAAATGGCCAAATCACGTTAAGACACATCTTCATCTTCTTCAGAAAAACCTGGTTTGATTACCTGTGGATTTTTATCTGCAGGAAGATTCATAGGATCTCTCCAAAATCCTCCCTAGGCTATGTAAATGCAAACTAAGGCCATCAACATGTTCGTCTTGCTTTCCTGAACACGAATGTAGCCATGAATCGTCTTGATTTTTCCTGTACACAAAACTCCCAAAAACAAGAACAAGAACCCTAGGTTCTGGATACGGGATTAGAAGCCACGAAAATAAAATCAAACAATGCAGAATGCTTGGAAATTATGCAAGGATCACAAATATATCAATATTTTGGCAAGAAAACGCAAGAATCCAAGGTTACAAACTCGTGTACAGGGCTATGTTCAGGATGACTTACAGCGCGTTATAGACGATGAAAATTCTTGGTTTTGATCCCTACAGCTTCACAGGATATCAGGCAAGAGCGCTACGTTTTGCTTTTGGTCTGAATTCACCTCTAAACCAAAATTCGATCACCACTCTTCAAGGCTTTTTTGAAAATTTGCTCTGGCCGTTTCCATAAAGTTTTGTGCGTGTTTTAGGTTTGTGAGGCTTGCTTTCATATAATGGAATGATTCTAGGTCAAAATATGGGCCAATATCCATGTGCATTGAAGAATTAGGATTTGATTTTGATCACCATAACCATATTTCCAAATATAGGCAAGATCTGATTTTTTGTGCTTGAATGAGCCATGATGCGATTTGATTGAGTGAACAATGATAATTGCAAGTTGTACAAATCACAAAGATCCCTTTACATTAATTTTTGGATTTTATTTGATTTAATATTGATTAATAATGAATTAAATCAATAAAAATGAAATAAAATAGAAAAATAAATGTTTGGTCATGAAATTAAGTATGGGACACGTGTGTGGCATGACAAGACCAAATAAAGTGGAAAAAAATGGTCCCTTTTATCAAAAATTGGAGTTTTGAGGATAGTTGACTTTTGGTAATTTTGGAAAAATGCCCAACTTCAACAATGCATAACTTCTTCAATTTTGAACTTTTGGAGGTGTTCCTGGACTTTTTGGAAACCTTGAGATGTCCTATAATCAACCCTTTTGATCTCACTTCATTTTAATGTTCCATTCTCAAGTTATAAGCTTTGGAAAAAAAGGTGTTTTTGTTGACTTTCAAAAATGACCTATAATGTCCAAATTTGTAACTTTTTGTGAGTGCATTTATCGATCTTGGGGTGTGAAGATGGATTGTAGTAAATTTCATCCTCTTCAAAATGAGCTTTGGATGGGTCATTTCTCATAAAGTATGAGAAAGTTATGCTTGGTCAAATTTGAGTTGACTTTTCCTGCAAAACCCTAATTTAGCAACTTTTGAATCTTAATGAATCTTGAGCAATCATTGATGAATCATGATCAACCCTTGATCAAATGATGAATTATCCTTCAAAATGAGAATGTTTACAAAAATTATTGAGGTTTGACTGTATTTGGGTCACAGTTGGCTTTTGCCCTAGCACAATCGATTTTTGGGCCTCTTGAGCAATTGACTGACCAAACTTTCCTCTGCAAGGCTTGAAATTTGACATGGATAAACTTAAGAACATATTAGGACATTGGGGAGAAATTTAGGTCATTTGGATATGAGGACCTTAATGCAACAGAAAACTCTAATTTTGACTTGACTGCCTTAGGAGGTGATTTGACTGTCCAACCCTTGAGCCATCTTGAGCAATTTGAAGATCAATCTTGGCAAATCTTGAGGAATATGGGAGGGCAAATTTTGGGGTAAAACAGTTTCCCCTATTCAATTTTCTTAAACCTGAGGATATAGATTGGCTTTCGAGCCTTTCGTGATCCGAAGGTGGAAGATAATTGAACACTAGAGTGCCCAGAAATTTGCACTCACATGGTGTAGTATCAGCATTGTGATGTCGGGAATGGGCTTACAAATTCCATTTGGAGGTTGTTGGTAGGAGGATGGGCTTATAGATGCCATCTACCAGAGTTTCGATCGCATAAGAGATTCCTTAGCGAGAACTTGCATACCTGTGGTTGTAAAAGATTCCACTGGGGAAGTCTAACTTTTGTCGAGATTTAGGAACTTGCTTGTACTTCAACTGAGAGAACGTCTCAGCTGAGTCTTAAGAACCTGTCCATAATTCAACTGGGGGGTAATCTTCATCAAGATCTAGGAACTGTCTCGTGCTCACCAGGAGTATACCGTTGAGGTTATAGAACTTGTCCACACTATGACGGAGGAAAACATCAAGATTTAGGAGTTGACTCGTGCTCACCGGGAGTATACCGTTGAGGTTATAGTACTCGTCCACACTATGACGTAGGGAAGCATCTTCATCAAGATCTAGGAATTGTCTCGTGCTCACCGGGAGTATACCGTTGAGGTTATAGAACTTGTCCATACTATGACAGAGGAAAACATCAAGATCTAGGAACTGACTCGTGCTCACCGGGAGTATACCGTTGAGGTTATAGTACTCGTCCACACTATGACGTAGGGAAACATCTTCATCAAGATCTAGGAATTGTCTCGTGCTCATCGGGAGTATACCATTGAGGTTATAGAACTTATCCACACTATGACGGAGGAAAACATCAAGATCTAGGAATTGACTCGTGCTCACCGGGAGTATACCGTTGAGGTTATAGTACTCGTCCACACTATGACATAGGGAAGCATCTTCATCAAGATCTAGGAACTGTCCCGTGCTCACCGGGAGTATACCGTTGAGGTTATAGAACTCGTCCACACTATGACGGAGGAAAACATCAAGATCTAGGAACTGAATCGTGCTCACCGGGAGTATACCGTTGAGGTTATAGTACCCATCCACACTATGACGTAGAGAAACTGTCGAGATTGAGAACCTTATCTGAAATTTAACCGAGGATAACTCAATTGAGATTTAAGAACTGGTCAGATCTTTGACTAAGCTGAGAACTTTAATTGTATCTTTCCTGAAAGGTAAAGGTCAGTCATATGCAATGCATGATATGGATCAGGCAATGATGTTCTGAAAATAAATGAGATTGTATGGTATGATGCGTATGTGCATGTATCATGATGTATGGAAATGTGATGTTTTAGCTGGGGAAAATAAATCCCAGAGCCACTGGAGAATAGAGTTGAGTTCTTCGTTTCTGCTGGGGATGATGAACGGAGATGATTGTGAGAAGAAGCCTGTGTGATCGGTGGAAATAGAACTGACTATTTTTTAGCTGGTTTCGCGAAATGTCGCGGTAAGCAAGAGTCGTCACCGTCTTTTATGTTCTCCAACATGGAAAGGACAAAAGCACAGCAAAATTCCTTATTCGAGAATGTTTCTCGGTTCGGGAGGTAGATTTATAGAAAGGGAAGGGGTTAGCACCCTTTCTATCCATGGTTATCCATGGGCTCTTAGGTACTTGCTCTTATGTTTTCAAAAATATGTTTGCTTTTCAAGTGTGTGTGGGTTTTGAAAAAAAAAGTTTCGTTTGAAAAATTTCTAAGTAACTCTTGTATCTGTCCTCAAGAGTGTATGAAAAATCTGTTTGAAAACTTTTGAAAGTGTGAGGTGTGAAAAGTATTTTTGTTTGTTTTGAGAAAGAGCAAGTAACCAGGAGAATCTACCTACTCTAAGGAATTAGGCTGTGTAAGAGTCCTTTAGACAGTGCTATCCCACCATTGAGAGGTAGGTAGCACCGTCGTTGGAGGTGTTCGGGTCAATTCGATTATCGGGACAGTGTGGTCACCTAAGCAATAGTAGGACACCTTAGAAGTAACCCTAATGTCCTAGATCCTTTGTATCTGAGGCAACCGTTTCGAGGCAACTGGATCTTTTGGACAGAAGGGCGACCTCTAAGACACCCTATACTTGATGACCACATTCGAGGCAACCAGTGAGGCGTACCCTAGAAGTGGCATGTGCTTTGTGTGTTGTTTTTCAGTTAATTGTCTTTGTACATGTTATTTGTGAGCTACGAATTAAATTTTATTTACATACATTCTTTCATGTATTGTTAACAGTTAGGGGTGCGGAAAGTAAATTGCAGAAATGATAAATCTAACTATTACAAGGCGCGGGTCTATACATCGCCAAAAACAATAACCCGTTTTGTAAAATAAAGTGCGAGAATTTAAATAAAGCGGTAAAAACCTATTTAACTATTACATATCTGGAGACAGTTACATAAATAATCAAAATAAATAAATGCGCGCGAGAATTAAATTAATCGGGAACGTCCTAAGGGTTTTGACCCTTTTAAGAAAAGAATTGAATTTTTTTGTCCTTTTTTGTGATTAAATGAAATTAGAATTAATGACTAATTAATTAATTAATTAAGAAAACATTTTTTTGTGCTTTTATGTTTTTAATGAAATAAAATAAAAGGAAATAAAATTAAAAGTTAATGAAAACCTAATTCTAAATTTATTTTAGTTATTAAGAAAAAAAAGGTTAAAGTTGCCTAATTAAAACTAATTCAATTTATTAGTATTTATTTACAAAAATAAAATGAAATTAATAATAATAATAATATTAGTTCTTTTTTTGATTTTTTATTGTGAAAAGGGTTAAATAATTTGTTAGTGAGTAATTAATAAAAAAAACAATAGAATAAAACAAAGCAATTAAATAAGAAAGAAAATAAAAAATGCAAACCCAAAGGGGGGTATGGGCCAGAATTGGGTGTGTTGTAAGCAATCTGAAGCCCATTAACACAAAGCCATGTTTGACTTTTGGAGATTGTCCATGGTGTAGGTTGACCAGGAGTATGGTGCTCGTCCAATCCAGGCCTTTGGATCTGCTTCTGAGGGACACTTGGCAAACTGAGATGTGAGGTTTATGGTGCTCATCATTTGGGAATCTACACAAGAATGCATTAGAAAAAATAACATTGAATTATGGGGGGGACCTGGGAATCGAACCCAGGTCCCAATGGTCGCAAGCCACGCCATCTTCCACTGAGCCACTTGACTGTTTTTGTTAATATAACAATCAAAGAAAATTAAATATGAAAACAAACATTATTCTGGAAATTAAAAAATTCGCGCGTTTATTTGAACCAGCCAGCCATGCATGGACACCTCATCATCGTCTTCATTTATCTGCAAAATAGAAACAAGATAGCGGGGGTTTTTAACCCCCACAATGCAAAACTGTGGAAAATAGCGATTAGCTATATAGTGAACATAAAAAGGGCGCGATGGTTGGGTTGTGTTTGTTTCGTCCTTCTGAGTTCAACCATGGGTCTTGGAGGTTCTGATTTTACAGTATGTGCAAAGCCCCAATTTGAAAGCTTTGAAACCCTAGAACTTAACAATGGCAACTTTCATTTTAGAGCACCAAAATCAAATTAAATTATATCAAAAGCTTCATAACAATGTTAGAAATGCAAAGCAGTAATCAAAATGTGTTAATGATGCGCAAAAATTGAATTTCGATTATGGAAAAGTTTGTTCAAACCGTGGTTCTGTTTGGACGTTTCCTTGAGTGCTAAGGCTTGTTCTTGATGGCAATAGGTTCCTGGGACTGTTGGGAACGTGTTTGGATCAAGAGAAATGCTTGAATTGCACTGGAAGATTGAAAACAGTTTTTGGTTTTTTCTTCCAATTTTTGAATTTGGTTATGCCGTTTTAGGTGTCTCTAGGTCGTGAATTTGATTGGAGAGGCTTGCATATGTATGCTTGAATGAGAATCAGTCACATTTAGGAGCCTTTAACCCTTGCAATGATGTTTTGGATTTCCTCTTTAACCACCATTAAAGGCCTTTCAAAGCTTTGTCCAAAATTTGAATTTCATGCCTAAATGAGCTTTACACGAAATTGGTATGTGGAATATGCTTCATGAAGGCTAATCAAACCATGAGATATCACTTAATTAATTTTTTTGATTTTTATTTGAATTATTATGGATTAAAATGAATTAAATCCATAGAAATTAAATAAAAATGGAAAAACAATTATTTGGTCTTGAAATTGGTCATGGGACACGTGGGTAGCATGAAAAGGATGAATCAAATAGAAAAAGTGGGCCCTTTTGTCAAAAAATGAAGTTTCAAGGATAGTTGACTTTTGCCATTTCACAAAAATTTCCCAACTTCTCCAATGCATATCTTGCTCAATTTTGATCATATGAACATGTTCTTAGACATTTTGGAAAGGTCTTGAAGTCCTCTAACCAATGCCTTTGGTCCCATGTCATTTTGATTTACCAATATCAAGTTATGGTCTTTGACTTAAAGTGCCTTTTTGTTGACTTTTGAAAATGACCTATAATGTTGAAATTGATAACTTTTTGTGGGAGCATTTCTTGGACTTGGAATGTGAAGATGAGTTGTGTGAAATGTCATACCCTTAAAAATGAGCATTGGATGGGATTTTTCTGATGAACCATGAAAAAGTTATGCCTTGGTCAAGTTACAGTTGACTTTTCAGTTGTCCAAAAATAGAAACTTTTGCATCTTGATAATTTTTGAGCCATTCTTGTGAAATCATGGTCAAGATTTGACCAAATGATGATTGTGGCTTCAAAATAAGATGTTGACCAAAAATTTTGACTTTTGACTGCCAAATGACCATTTTGCCCCTATAGTTGATTGTGAAGCAATTAGGGTTTTTGACTGTGCAACTTGACCTTGTGAGCCTTGAAACTTGACATGTGGATGCTTGACAATGTGTATAGGCATATGTGACTTGATTGAGCCCTTGAAAACCTCAACTTCCTTGCAAGAACCAAAACCCTAATTTGACTGGCTTAGGAGGGTGTTTGAACTGTGCAACCCTTGAGTAGACTTGAGCAAATTGAAATGATGCTTGTCAAAACTTTGAAGAATATGGGAGGGCAAATTTTGGGGTACAACAGCCTGCAAGAGAAAAGAACTCCGTTGGGGAATAAGCTGATGAAGAGATTACTCTACGGGGAGTTACTATGTGGGGAAGAGATGCTTTGCTGATATTTTAACGATAAATTCCGCTGGGGATTCCGTTGATAAGCTCTGTGGGGATTTTGATGATGAACTCCGCTGGGGATGGATTACCGTTGCTGGTGATATTGAATTTGTTGAGGATAGAAGTCCTGCTTGGGGAAAGAAAGAACTTCACTGGGGATGACCTTTCAGTTGCAACTTGTTGAGGATAACCCAGTTAGACTCTTGCGGGGATAACCTTTGAATTTGGCTGAGGAGACTTATTTGTGCTTCGCAAGGGATAAGCTTCCAGAATCTACTGGGGAAGATGACTCAACTCCACTGGGGAAGCTTTTTTAGGCTGCGCTGGGGAAATGACTCCACTGGGGGTATCCTATATTCCGCCGGGGAATATTCTTATACTCTGTTGAGGAATATTAAGACTGTCGGGGATGCTCTTATGCTTGCTGGAGGATATCTTTAAACTTCGTTGGGGAATATTAAGATCTCCTGGGGATACCAAGCCTTTTCGGGGCTGATGGTAGACTAACCCTGCTTGGGGGAGAGTGTTGCTGATTCGTTCATGGTTGCAAGTCTCAGTGGGGAAATCTATCCTTACTGTTTTACTCTTGCGGGGAGTGACGGTATCTTAGTCACATTCTTCAGCAGAACCTACCGTGGTACCTTGGTGGGTAGAGCAACTAGACTGCTCGGACAATTCTTATTGCCCCTGTTTCTGATATTACCAGTAATTCGTCTTTTGTTTCGTATGTAAATATTTATGAGCAACAATTAATGCCAAATGCATATATCAAAAATGAACATTGGACGTTCTTTGCAAAACAAAACAGATAAAGGAAAAACAATTTGAAATTTGTCTGAAAATGAATTTGTATTGATTTTGAAGTTTGGCCTGAAAATAGGCATTTTTGTACAAGAGGTTGACGTCCTAGTAAGAGAACATCGCCGAACAAATAGAATTTATACAACCTGTGAAAAGAAAACAAAACAGCTATGTGAATAATCCCACTGGGTTCCAACTATGCTATTGCCTTTATATCTTCGAGCATCTCATCACTTTGCTACTGATTGAAGATGAATCAGATTGATTAGTGCTGCCTGAGCTTAATAGTCGATACCGAAGTCTGGATGCAGAGTGATCCAATGAGACATAGTGTTACGCTTATCCCTAATTTTTGCCTGGACCGCCCTTTCGGGTTTTCAGTCCACCGGGATACCTATTTTTGCCCAAGCCACCTTTTCAGGTTTTCGACTTGCCGGGTATACAGATTTTTTGATTTTCATCCCTTATTTTCACCCGAACCCTTTTGGTTTGCCGGGAAGCCCTTATTTTTGACTAGGCCAGTCAACCTAGCGGGTCTTAGATTATGCGTAATATCTTTTCACTATGTCTGCATTAACGGGGTGAGAAAGGTCGTCACCATCCATGGTGGTTAGAATCATCGCTCCTCCTGAGAAAATGTTCTTAACCACAAATGGCCCTTCGTAAGTAGGGGTCCATTTTCCCCTGGGATCACCTTGAGGTAAGATAATGCGCTTGATTACCAGGTCCCCAACTTGATACTCTTTCCGTCTGACTTTCTTATTAAATGCCTTGATCATCCGTTTTTGGTACGCCTGACCATGATAAATAGCAGTAAGTCTCTTTTCGTCGATTAGGTTTAACTGATCAAGCCGAGTCTGGATCCAGTCATCTTCATTCAAACCTGCATCCTTCATGATCCAGAGAGAGGGTATCTGAACTTCGATGGGCAAGACTGCCTCCATGCCATAAACCAAGGAATAGGGTGTTGCCCCTGTTGACGTCCGTGTTGAGGTACGGTACCCATGAAGAGCAAACGGTAACATCTCGTGCCAGTCTTTGTATGTCACTGTCATCTTCTGCACAATCTTCTTAATGTTCTTATTTGCCGCTTCGACAGCCCCATTCATCTTCGGCCGGTAGGGAGAAGAGTTGTGATGTTGTATCTTGAATTGCTCGCAGAGCTCAATGATCATCTTGTTGTTGAGATTGATACCATTGTTTGTAATGATCCTCTCTGGTACACCGTATCGATAGATCAGGTTATGCCGAATGAATTGTGCCACGACGTTCTTGGTTACCGTAGCAAAGGAAGTTGCTTCAACCAATTTCGTAAAGTAATCAATCGCTACCAGGATGAAATGATGCCCGTTGGATGCCGTAGGTCTGATCTCGCCGATCATATCAATGCCCCATATTGCAAAAGGCCAAGGTGCTGTCAGAACATTCAGAGGAACTGGAGGAATGTGCACCTTATCAGCATAGACCTGGCACTTGTGACATGTCCGAGAATGTTGATAACAGTCAGCTTCCATTGTGGTCCAGCAATATCCTGCCCGAAGGATTTTCTTTGCCATGGTATATCCACTGGAATGGGTTCCGAAAGTACCTTCATGCAGCTCTGTCATGATTCTTTCTGCTTCAATCTTATCCACACAACGCAGCAAGGTTGAATCATGGTTTCGCTTGTAAAGAATGCCATTGCTGATGAAGAACTTTGCCGCGAACCTTCTCAGAAACTTCTTGTCATTAACAGATGCACCCTCGGGGTATTCTTGAGCTTCAAGGTATCTCTTCACCTCATGATACCGGGGGCTTTCTATTACCTCTTCAGTCTCAAGATCACAGCAATGTGCAGGTTCATCCAATTTCCAAATAATGATCCGGGGGGCCTCGTTGTCCCATTTGACCTTGAACATAGAAGACATCGTAGCTAACGCGTCCGCTAACTAATTCTCCTCTCTAGGGAAGTGTTCAAAGGTTATCTCCTCGAAATGGGGAAGCAACGTCAATACATACTCCTTGTAAGGAATAAGATTTGGGTGTTTCGTATCCCACTCGCCTTTGATCTGACTGATCACGAGAGCGGAATCTCCGAAGACACTTAGAAACTTAATCCTTAGGTCCATTGCTGCTCGAAGACCCATGATGCATGCTTCATACTCCGCCATATTGTTGGTGCAGTTGAAACATAGCCGGGCGGTAAACGGAGTATGAGAGCCTTTAGGAGATATGATCACAGCGCCAATGCCATTACCCAAAGCGTTTGAAGCTCCATCGAAGTACATAGACCATTGGGATCCTTCCTCAGGTCCTTCATCCAGTCCAGGTGTCTCACAATCAGTCACTACCATGATATTCTCGTCTGGAAATTCAAAGTTCATAGACTGGTAATCATCCACTGCCTGATGTGCCAAATGGTCTGCCAATACACTTCCCTTGATTGCCTTTTGAGTCATGTACTGGATGTCATACTCAGTCAAGATCATCTTCCATCTTGTTATTCTTCCGGACAGGGCAGGCTTTTCGAAGATATACTTGATGGGATCCATCTCTGAAATCAACAGAGTGGTGTGAGTCAGCATATACTGTCTCAGCCGGCGAGCAGCCCATGCCAAAGCGCAGCAAGTTTTCTCAAGCAGTGAGTATCGGGTCTCACAGTCGGTAAACTTTTTGCTAAGGTAATAAATAGCATGCTCTTTTCGGCCAGACTCGTCATGCTGCCCCAACACACACCCCATTAAGTTGTCAAGTACTGTCAAGTATAAGATCAGAGGTCTCCCTTCAACTGGTGGCATCAGAATGGGTGGCTCCTGGAGATACTCTTTGATTCTTTCGAAAGCGGCATGGCATTCATCATTCTAACGTACCACTTGATCTTTCTTCAGTAACTTGAAGATTGGCTCGCAAGTATCAGTTAGGTGTGAGATGAATCAGGAAATGTAGTTCAGTCGTCCTAGAAAGCCTCTGACCTCCTTCTATGTCTCGGGAGCTGGCATATCTTGTATAACTTTCACTTTGGCAGGGTCCACTTGAATACCTTTGTTGCTCACGACGAAACCTAGTAGTTTGCCAGATCTCACCCCGAAGGTGCACTTGTTCGGGTTCAACCTCAGCTTGTACAACTTCAACCGGTCAAACAGCTTCTGTAGATGGTCAAGGTGTTCCTCCTCAGTTTGGGACCTCGCAATCATATCATAGACGTATACTTCAATCTCATGATGGATCATGTCATGAAACAAAGCAACCATGGCACGCTGATATGTTGCCCCAACATTTTTCAACCCAAAAGGCATGACCTTGTAACAAAAGGTACCCCACTGAGTAACAAAAGTGGTCTTCTCCATGTCTTCAGGAGCCATCTTGATTTGATTATAACCGGAGAAACCATCCATAAAGGAGAATACCTTGTACTGAGCAGTATTGTCAACCAGAACGTCGATGTGAGGTAGAGGGAAGTCATCCTTAGGGCTTGCCCTGTTCAAATCCCTGTAGTCAACACACATTCGGACTTTACCATCTTTCTTCGGTATCGGAACCACATTGGCGACCCATTGAGGGTAATAAGTCACTACTAGAAAACCGGCGTCGAACTGTTTCATAACTTCGGCTTTGATTTTCTCAGACATCTCTGGGCGCATACGGCAAACCTTCTGTTTTACGGGAGGACAGTCTTCCTTGGTAGGCAGGTGATGAACCACAATGTCAGTATCCAAACCAGGCATATCTTCGTAAGACCATGCAAAGATCTCTACGTAGTCACGCAGCATCTGAATCAACCGTTGTTTCACACTAGGCTCCAAATTTGCACTGATCTTGACTTCCTTCTTGTCTATCTCAGTACCCAGATTCACTGTTTCCACTGGCTCTTCATGTGGCTGAATGGCCTTCTCTTCCTGGAGCAAGAGTCTTGCAAGTTCACCAGGCACTTCGCAATCATCTTCACCTTCGTCTTCGGCTAAGTTGATCGGATTTTCGAGGTCATAACTGGCAGTAGCAGAGTCGTTATCAGTGAGATCCAGGGTGGATGTGGACCTGTATATGTGAGTGTGTGTAAAATAGCTGTTTTGCAATATATAATAAAGAAAAACAAAGAGCACAAAATTTGAAATGCAAGAACGTCCAATGCTTTTATTAATGATATATGAAAATGACACACAAAAGCCCTCACAAATGAAGCCACGGTGCCCCGGGTAAGACACCGGGCCATAAAGTTTCAAAACATTGTCTGTTACAAATTTAAAACAAAGAGTTCATTACTGGGTAACAAAAGTAATAGGGATGAAGTCCTTTGCTGTCCAGTTGCTTGGTCCCCCATTGGTCGTAGGATAGATCCAGCTGTCGAATTCAGACTCCTCCACATCATCTTCAGTGGCATTTACTCTCGAGTTGCCGATGAACACGGGAGGTCTTCCAATCCTTGCACTACGAACAGCCCTTTGAGATTTTGTAGTGAAACCCAAACCAAACATGTTAGTCTTCTGAGTGAAAATCAGGAAGTCGGCCCCAGTTTGCATACTCACCCTTCTCAATAACAGCTCGGGTATCCTTTAAGGAAGCCATCTTCATAGGGGAATCTTCAACCACAGTCTCAGTTGATGTCAGTGTCTGAGGAACCTCTTCAAAGTGCTGAAATGGGGTCTCAATGAACTCCCCATCCATCTCTACGTATCTGAACGAGTTGAGGTGGCTGACCATGTACTCTTCCTCTCCCTGTATTGTCACAATCTTCCCTCTAACCGGGTACTTCAGCTTCTGGTGAAGCGTTGAGGTTACGGCCCCAGCTTTGTGTATCCATGGACGACCCAGCAAACAAGAATAGGATGGCCGAATGTCCATCACGTAGAATGTAGAATTGAAGACCTGAGAACTAACTTTAATTGGAATATCAACCTCACCATATACCATCCTTTTAGACCCATCAAAGGCCCGGACAACAATGTTACTTGGCTTTAGCTCCAAACCTTCGCAATCCAACCTGTCTAGAGCTTTCTTGGGCAAGACGTTCAATGAGGAACCAGTGTCAACCAACACATGTGCAAGAGTAGTGCCCCTGCATTCAATGGAGACATGCAGGGCATCGTTATGGTTCTTCCCTTTAGCAGTCAGATCAACATCGGAGAAACCCAAACCATTATCAACAGTTAAATTGGCCACACAATCGGTAAACTGGTCAGCTGATGTCTCTTGTGGCACGTGGGCAATTTTCAGGAAGGTAATCAGGGCCTTGGTATGGGCCTCTGAACACAACAGCAATGACAACATAGAAATCTTGGATGGGGTTTGCCCCAGCTGCTCAACTACGTTATAATCACTCTTCTTAATAATCTTCAGAATATCTTCCATCTCTTGTTTGGAAGCTTCAACAGTGATGGTCTTCGGTGCCTCCGTCTGGGCAGGCATATCAGTGGCGATCCCTTTGCCCCGAGCGTCAAATGACTCGGTGACAGGGGTAAGAATAGGGACTTGATCAGGAATAGTGACAGGTGCACTTACAGGCCTAATGACAACAGGTCTTCGGACAGTTGGTGGAGCAATATCAGGTGAGAAAAGTCTACCGTTGTGGGTGACTTTAGCAGGTCCAGTAATGTTGCTGACGCCGGTATCAGCATCCAATTCTTGCTTAACTCCAAGAACATAAACATCAGCCCCATGGTGCCAAGGGACAGCTTTGTCAGAGGTGTAGGGGATGGGCCCCGGAACAGTGATAATTACATGTGCAATCTTCGGAGTAGATGTAATTCTAACAGGCTTCCTCGAGGGAGCCTTGGAAGAATTGTCGAAAATGGTAATGATGGCAACTTCTTCAGAATGAACGGATGGAACAACAGTCTTTTCAAACAGGATCTCTTTGTTATCCATCAGGCTTTGGATACCTGACTTTAGAGATGGGCAACCAGTAGGTAAAACAGAACACATATGGCAACCTTCGCCACAACCTGGAAATAAACCGGCTAGCAACAGGTTCTTCTTGACAGTTAACAGAGGGGTAACAATATCTTATACGGAAACCACAAACAAGTCTTCCTCTACAACATTCACTCCATGCTTGGGCATGGGAGAAGTCACAAAATTAGGCCTCTCGGGCGCCTTAAACTCAATTTCCTTTACATCAATCAAGTCTTGAACCTTGTTCTTCAAAGCCCAACAATCATCCGTATTATGCCCCGGGCTCTCAGAGTGATAAGCGCAGCGGGCGTTAGGGTTGTACCTTGGTGACGTTGTATTTGAATTCTTTGGAGCTTCTTTTAGAGTCACCAGATTGGTCTTCAGAAACTGTGGCAGAATCTGAGACAAAGTCATGCTGAGACGGGTGAATTGCCTTCGAGGTCTCTCGTCCCTTTGTTGGTTGTGATGTTGAAGAGCACCAGCAGATTTTGAAATAACAACCGCATTGACAGCTTGGTGGTGTTCCGATCTATTCTGTCTTCTTGAACTGTAGATAGCACTGGACTCTTTCTTAAATGGTTTCTTCTCGGTGCTCGATGAGGCACCCTTCTGTATCTTCCCAGCTTTAATACCAGCTTCAATCCTCTCACCAGTCAAAATAAGATCTATAAATCCAGCCGAAGAGCTTCCAATCAGATGATTAAATAACGGACCAGACAGAGTCCCCAAAAACATGTCAACAAGCTCACGATCAGCCAAAGGTGGTTGCACCCTTCCGGCAAGGTCTCTCCATTTTTGAGCATACTCTTTAAATCCTTCATCCGCTCCTATTGACATACCCTGGAGTTGGGTACGCGTAGGAGCGAGGTCGGAGTTATACTGATACTGCCTATAGAATGTAGTAGCCAAATATTCCCAGCTACGGATACTGGCTCTGTCCAACTGATAGAACCACTCAAGCTGAGTCCCTGAGAGACTGTCTTGAAAGAAATGGATCCATAAGTTCTTATCAGCAGTGTAAGGCTGGATCTTCCTCACATATGACCGGAGGTGCAGCTTTGGACAAGAAGCTCCGTCATACTTGGCAAAGGTAGGTGCCTTGAATTTATGGGGAATCACCACCCCAGAGGATAGACCTAGATCTCCGAAGTCCAGACCGGGCACCTTCTGTATTTCCATAGCGCTCAAACGGTCTTCCAGTTGTTTGTACTTATCCTCAGTAAGAGGATACTGTTCTTCATCATAGTCCGTCTCGTTGTCGGAGACTTCAGGGCTAGAAGCCCTCCTTTCCTGTGGACTATCCTTCCCTCCAGATGAGGTGGTCAGACCAACTTCATTTTGCAGCCCGTTTCCAAACCTGTGTCCAGTATTGAACAGGATGGTCCTTTTCTTCTTCTCCTTTTTCTCCTTCAGAATCAAGGTCTTCAGGTCCTGCTGACCCTTGGCTAGATTCATGAACAACTCTTGAAATTTGGGCATTCTGGGCCTAGAGGGCCTTGATAGCTTGCTCAGTGGAAGGCTCAACAGACATGATGATTGTTGAAATAAACAGCGAATAAGATAAGAGACTTGTAATGGGGTACCTGTTTATGAAGTGCATGGGATGAAATGCGTATGATTTATGATTTCAAAGACAATCGAGATTCAAATTTGTAAACAAGAAAGGAAATGAACTTTATTAAATTTATACTTCAAAATTTAAATTGTTCAACAAATTGCCCTTAGGCGTTACAAGAATGGAAAAACTGAAAAGTAAATAAAAACTGTAAAAGAAAATCATCCAAGGTCCATCAATGCTCCCATGGTCTCTTCTTCTCAGTGCGGACATAATCATTCAGGATCCGCTCATTCTCCAACTGTCGAGTCAGCTTCTGGATCTTCTGCTCTTGTTCATTGAACCTCTCCCGATAAGAATCTTGTTCTTCTCGCAGTTGCATCCAAGACCTCTTCAGTGTCCCAATATCAGTGGGCATATAAGGGTGGAGAATGGTTGGAAGAACCCCGTCTTTATCAGCAACTTCAAGAGTAACAGGCCTGATAGCTTCATATGGAATTCCTAACTTCTGGGCACGGATACGGACCCATTTGAGGTATGGCTCCATTGGCAGGGAAGTCTTTGGTCCCAACTCATATGGATCAGATTGGTGAACTCTGTCCCAAGCCCTGATGAATCTATGACGCAGCTCGTCGCTATCTCCCTGAAAATCAAAGATGATATGAGGCATCAACATCTCATGAGGCCCTTCTCTTCTGGCTCTTCCAAACTGACAGAGAGCTAAGCATGGGTTGTAAGAAATCCCTCCATGGGTTCCGATCAATGGAACATTAGGATACTCTCCACAACGATCAATGACAGTCACCTCATCCAAGCCTTTGAGAGTCCAGATAATGTCATTATTAGTAAGAGACATCACCCTATAAGCCCAGCCCATTCCTTCTTTATTCTTCAGTACGGACTTAGGGAGGTGCGAAATAAACCACCTCGACAATAAAGGAGCACAACACATCAAAGTTCCCCGCTTTCGGGCAGTACGAGCATATAGCTGATGAAGTATATCACCCAAGAGAGTGGGTACCAGATTCCGAGAGATGAAGATCTTTATGGCATTAACATCAACAAAAGTGTCAGGATTTTGAAACAATACCAGACCATAAATCAAGAGAGCCAGAATGTCCTCGTACGCCTTGAAGTCTAAGCTGTCCCAGAAGTAATTAGCTTTGTCAATCAAAAACTTAGCCAGAAAACCCTTAGCTCCACTTCTAGTCTCCCAGTTGGCCATTACCTCCTCCTTGGTCAAGTGAAGGGCCGCAACAATCTCTTCAGGCCTAAGAGTATTTTCCCAACCAGTAAATGGAGTTTGCTCCAAAATAGAGATACCAAGCAACTCAGAGAATTCTTCCAGGGTAGGGACCAGCTGGAAGTCTTGAAAGGTGAAGCAATGGTATAGCGGATCATAAAACTGGACCAGGACACTCATCATTTGTTCGTCCAACTTTGAGGTGACCAAACTGAGAAGAGAACCATGCCTCCTGATGAAGGAAGTAGTGTTTGGTATCCTGACAACCAACTCTTTAAGCAGGGTAGGTACTTGGACAAAGTTTATCCGGATAGTATTCCTACGCATGGGCATCATGATGACCTACAAAACAGAGCAAAGATGAAACCCTCTTGTATTTGAAATAGGTTAGTCCTTATGCAAAATGTATGCAATGTTATGGTGTCATGATGTCATGGTAAAGGCACACCACAAGTATTCACAAAAGGCAAACATGGTAAAGGCACACAAGTCACACAAAGAGCCCTTAGATTTCAGGCTGGCATGGAGCTTAGGTACTACCCTCTTTCAGTTCAGTAGGTTTAAACCTGTCCTAAAAATAGTAATCGGGTTCTAGAGGATCTCAATATCACTGACTACCCTCAATCAGTCATAATTCCAGTTTAGCAACCTTTTCTTGCGGCCGAAATCATCGCGAGAGTTTAGTCTCAATGAGTGTAGTATACTGCTAATGTTCTATGGCCAAGTTGGTCAATTTAAAGGTTCTAAGGTCAGTTGGTGCTTAATGACTCCTTAGAAGACCCATATTCTCCTCGTTCTAACACAAGGGATATCGGTACAGACCAAGGTGCCACACCAACATAGCTACTGCTTCATCCGTGTCGGTCTACGCCAGACAAATCCCTCACAGTTTATTGCTACTTACCTAAAGGGTATCCCCAGATCCGGGTTAGGATCTATAGAACTCTGATACAAGCCCATAAAATTAAAGCATACAAAGCATACAATTGAAAACAATAATGATCTAATCCTAAGGTACACCTCACTTATTAAAGTCCCCAGCAGAGTCGCCAGTTCTGTGATCGGTGGGAATGAGAACTGACTGTTTTGGAATGCTGGTTCGCATTTGTTTTTGCAAAATGTCGCGGTAAGCAAGAGTCGCCACCGTCTTTTATTTTATCCAACAAGGAAAGGACAAAAGCACAGAAAAATTCCTTTTTGAGATATTTCTCGGGTTCGGGAGGTAGATTATAGAAAGGGAAGGTGTTATCACCCTTTCTATCTGTGGTTATCCATGGGCTCTTAGGTACTTGCTTGTTATGTTTTGAAAAGTTTGCTTTTCTTTGTGTTTGTGGGTTTGAAAAGAGTTTTATTTTTGAAAGGGGTGTAAGTGCGAAAAGTTTGTTTTGTTTTTAAAAGGAGCAAGTACTTAAGAACATCTACCTACTCAAAAAGGAATTAAGCTGTACAAATGTCCTTTAGATAGTGTTATCCCACTATTGATAAGTAGGTAACACCGTCGTTGGAGTTTACGGGTCAATTCGATTAAGGGACGTGTGGTCACTAAAGCAACGTTAAGGCGCCTTAGCGGTAACCCTAATGTCTTAGATCGTTTTATCTGAGGCAACCGTTTCGAGGCAACTTATGATCTTTGGACAAGAGGGTGACCTCTAAAACTTCCTATACTCAATGACCACGTTCGAGGCAACCAAGTGAGGCGTACCCTAAGAGTGGCATGTGCGAGTGTATTATTTTTCAGTTTATATTATCTTTGTACATGTTATGGTGAGCTACTGTTGCTTTTAGGTTAAAGGTTTTATCTTGTCATGCATTGCCTATTATTCAAACATCTAACAGTTAATGGTTGCGAAAATAAATTGCAGAAAATAAATCTAAACTATTACAAGGCGTCGGGTATTCACATCGCCAAAAACAAACCCTTGAAAATTAAATTGCAAAAAATAAATAAAAGCGATAAATAAAATCCTAAGTCAAAAACTATTACATCCTCGAAGCAGTTACAAAATATAGATCAAAGATGATTCACGCGCGAGAAAAATTAAATCGAAGTGTCCTAGGGTTTTGACCCTTTTTTTCATTAAATAAAGCATTTTTTTGTTTATTTTTTTATTTAAGAATTAAGTCTAAACTAATAATTAATTAATTAATTAAAAGAGAATATTTTTGAGTTTTTTATTTTAATTAAGGAAATAAAAATGGTTAAGAAATATTAAAAACCCTAATTCTATATTGATTTTAATTTATTGCAAAAAATATATTATCATTAAACCTAATTAAACTAAATAAATTAATTAATGGTTTATTTACAAAAATAAATAATAAAATTAATGATGAAAATAATATTTTTATGATTTCTGATTTTTTTTATGAAAAAAAAGGTTAGTTTGTTAATTAATTAGTTTTTAATAATAATAATAAAAAGCAATAAAAATAATGAAAAGAAATAAAAATATAAGCAAACTTTGGGGGGTGTTGGGCTTGAATTGGGAGTATGATCAGCATAATTCCAGGCCCAGAACGTTGGCCCTTGTTGACTTTTCCAGTCTCCTATGCATGCATTGACTTGGATCTATGGTGGATCAATAATGCTGGCCTTTGGATCTATCTTGAAGCCACTTGACACATTGAGATCTGAGGACATATGGTAGTCCACGCTTGGGATGCTGCGCCTGAATATATGAAGAAAAAATATAACAAGGTTTTGGGGGACCTGGGATTCGAACCCAGGTCCCATTGGACAATTCAACCAGCGCGCTACCAACTGAGCCATGATGTTAACCTGTTAGTGGACTGAGACACAAATAATATAAAACAAAACAACAATTATGCCTGCCAAAAAATAAAAAACGCGCTAATATTTCAAATGGCCCAATCATGTTAAGACACATCTTCATCTTATTCACAAAAACCTGGTTTGATTACATGCGGATTTTTATCTGCAGGAAGATTCATAGGATCTCTCCAAAATCTTCCCTAGGCTATGTAAATGCAAACTATGGCCATCAACATGTTCGTCTTGCTTTCCTGAACACGAATGTAGCTATGAATCGTCTTGATTTTGCCTGTACACAAAACGCCCAAAAACAAGAACAAGAACCCTAGGTTCTGGATACGGGATTAGAAGCCATGAAAATAAAATCAAACAATGCAGAATGCTTGGAAATTATGCAAGGATCACAAATATATCAATATTTTGGCAAGAAAACGCAAGAATCCAAGGTTACAAACTCGTGTACAGGACTATGTTCAGGATGACTTACAGCGCGTTATAGACGATGAAAATGCTTGGTTTTGATCCCTACAGCTTCACAGGATATCAGGCAAGAGCGCTACGTTTTGCTTTTGGTCTGAATTCGCCTCCAAACCAAAATTCGATCACCACTTTTCAAGGCTTTTTTGCAAAGTTGCTCTGGCCGTTTCCATAGAGTTTTGTGCGTGTTTTAGGTTTGTGAGGCTTGCTTGCATATAATGGAATGATTCTAGGTCAAAATATGGGCCAATATCCATTTGCATTGAAGAATTAGGATTTGATTTTGATCACCATAACCATGTTTCCAAGTATAGGAAAGATCTGATTTTTTGTGCTTGAATGAGCCATGATGCGATTTGATTCAGTGAATAATGATAATTTCAAGTTGTACAAATCACAAAGATCCCTTTACATCAATTTTTGGATTTTATTTGATTTAATATTGATTAATAATGAATTAAATCAATAAAAATGAAATAAAATAGAAAAATAAATTTTTGGTCATGAAATTAAGTATGAGACAAGTGTGTGGCATGACAAGACCAAATCAAGTGGAAAAAAGTGGGCCCTTTTGTCAAAAATTGGAGTTTTAAGGATAGTTGACTTTTGGCAATTTTGGAAAAATGCCCAACTTCAACAATGCATAACTTATTCAATTTTGAACTTTTGGAGGCGTTCTTGGACTTTTTAGAAACCTTGAGATGTCCTCTAATTAACCCTTTTGGTATCACTTCATTTTTATGTTCCATTCTCAAGTTATAAGCTTTGGTAAAAAAATATGTTTTTGTTGACTTTCAAAAATGACCTATAATGTCCAAATTTGTAACTTTTTGTGAGTGCATTTATTGATCTTGGGGTGTGAAGATGGATTGTAGGAAATTGCATCCTCTTCAAAATGAGATTTGGATGGGTCATTTCTCATAAAGTATGAGAAAGTTATGATTGGTCAAAGTTGAGTTGACTTTTCCTACAAAACCCTAATTTAGCAACTTTTGAATCTTAATGAATCTTGAGCAATCATTGACGAATCATGATCAACCCTTGATCAAATGATGAATTATCCTCAAAATGAGAATGTTGACAAAAATTCTTGAGGTTTGACTGTATTTGGGTCACAGTTGGCTTTTGCCCTAGCACAGTCGATTTTTGGGCCTCTTGAGCAATTGACTGACCAAACTTTCCTCTGCAAGGCTTGAAATTTGACATGGATGAACTTAAGAACATAATAGGACATTGGGGAGAACTTGAGGTCATTTGGATATGAGGACCTTAATGCAACACAAAACCCTAATTTTGACTTGACTGCCTTAGGAGGTGATTTGACTGTCCAACCCTTGAGCCATCTTGAGCAATTTGAAGATCAATCTTGGCAAATCTTGAGGAATATGGGAGGGCAAATTTTGGGGTACAACACCTACTATCTAGGCTTTCATCTTGAAGTAACGCTACTATCCAGGTTCCTTCTCATAGCCCTACTATTCAGGCTTTCATTTCGAAGTAACCCTACTATCCAGGTTCCTTCTCATAGCCCTACTATCCAGGATTTCATTTCGAAGTAACCCTACTATCCAGGTTCCTTCTCATAGCCCTACTATCCAGACTCTCATTTTGAAGTAACCCTTCTATCCAAGTTCCTTCTCATAGACCTACTATCCAAGCTTTCATTTCGAAGTAACCCTACTATCCAGGTTCCTTCTCATAGCCCTATTATCCAGGCTTTCATCTTGAAGTAACCCTACTATCCAGGTTCCTTCTCATATACCTACTATCCAGGTTCCTTCTCATAACCCTACTATCCAGGCTTTCATTTCGAAGTAACCCTACTATCCAGGTGGTTCCTTCTCATAGCCCTACTATCCAGGCTTTCATTTCGAAGTAACCCTACTATCTAGGTTCCTTCTCATAGCCCTACTATCCAGGATCTCATTTCGAAGTAACCCTACTATCCAGGTTCCTTCTCATAGCCCTACTATCCAGGATCTCATCTCGAAGTAACCCTACTATCCAGGTTCCTTCTCCCTTATCTCCAGACAACAGTTTATAACATCGTAAGGCCTGGACCCGACTAGATACGGTCGATTTCACATTTCCCCAATAAGTCATTGTGCAGCCTAGACCCTAACTAAATATGCAGTGTACTCCCACCTCCTCAACTAGAAGTTAATTCCCTAGTAGAGTAATGGACAACCGAAGCTCCTATACTCTATTTTCCCAGACGTAAATCAATATTCTCCAGTGAAGTCCTCCTCAGCGGCAGGTACATGAATTCTCGCAAAGGAATCTCTTATACAACCGATAACTTTTTTGGATGGCATCTTTAAGCCTATCTTCGACGACTCTCTTTTGACTTCCAAATGGCATCTGTAATCCCATTCCCGTTATCATCCGATTAGTATTACTTCATGCGAGTGCAAATTTTTGGGCACTCTAGTGTTCAATCATCTTCCACCTTCAGATCACGAAAGGCAGACTAGCCAATCTACATCCTCAGGTTTAAGAAGATTGAACAAGGGATGTTGTTGTACCCCAAATTTTGCCCTCCCATTTTACACAACATATGTTTATTGAGGTCCTCAACTTGCTCAAGGATACCCAAGAGCTGACCAGACAAACTCTCTCCTAAAGCCATGAACCTCCAACTAGGGTTTCCATTTTCATCAAGATAGGTGAGATCCAAAGGCCTCATATGTTCTCCATTGTCATAATATGTTCTCAAGACCACCCACGTCAATTTTCTTGCCTTGCACAAGAAGTTTGCTCAGTTAACTGCTCAGATGCTTGAAAATCAATTGTATTAGGTCAAAAGTCAACGGTGGCCCCCATACAGTCAAACTTCAAGATTTTTGGTCAACATCAAAATTTTGAAGTGATATCCATCATTTGATCAAGGGTTAATCATGATTCCCCAAGGAATGATCCTAATTCATCAAAACTCAAAAGTTGATAAATTAAGGTTTCTCAGGAAACGTCAACCAAATTTTGACCAAGCATAACTTTCTCATACTTTATCAAAAAATTTCAATCCATGGATCATTTTGAAGAGAATCCAATTCCCTACAACTCATATTCATCCCTCAAGCTCAATAAATGCACTCATGAAAATATATGAATTCAGACATTATAGGTCATTCTAAAAAGTCAACATAAACACCTTTTGGGTCAAAGCTTCTTATATGAACATGGAAGATCCAATTGAGATGAAACCAAAAGGGTTGTTTAGGGGACACCCTAAGATTTCTAAAAAGTCCAAGAACACCCTCTTAGGGTCAAAATTGAGAGAGATATGCATTGTCAAAGTTGACCATTTTTGGAAAATTGCATGAGGCAAACATTGATCCAATTTGAATTTTTTCCAAATGGGCCTAATTTTTCAAGTTTGGAACTTGTTCTCAACATGGTCTGCGACCCATAAACCCATCCATGCTTTATCTTCTCATTTATTTTATTTATTTTGTTTTTTAATCATTAAAAATCCAAATTAAATTAAATTAAATTAATGATATAAAAATATTTTGAGATGGTTTTCCCATTTATAAATGGCAATATATGCTGATTATGGCCAAGAAATCGTGCAAGCCATGGAAAAGGAAGAGAATATTCAAAAATGGAAAGTTTGGAAGCAATTGTAAAAGGCTATTATTCTTTTGGATTCTCTCCATATATGTTAACCTAGATCTTGCCTCATACACAAGGAAGAGATTCCAACCCTAAAGAGAGAGAGAGAGAGACATACACACAGCTGGTCTGACAATCGAGAGAAAAGTTTCAAAAATTTCCAAAAGTGGTGCAATTCTCAAAGACTCGATCCAGCCCCCCTCAGTGATATCTAAGCACTACATCACGCTTCTAAGAATCTCAGGAGTCTATCCCTTTCAATCTTGAAGCTTGAAGCATTCCAGACTGCAACAACCAAGTGTCATTGATTAGCAAGGTTTGTTAAATTTGAAATTGTTAATTCATGCAGTGTTGACATGTTTTATGTGTTGATTTGTGTTCAGGATACCTTTTAGGACAGGTTGGATGCTTCGCATTAGAGTTTCAAGGCTTAAATCACATGATGTCATTGCTAGGGCATCACGAACTGAAGCTTGCGAAACTCTTGATCTAGGGACCTTCAGACCAAACTAATCCCATATTTGGATTCCTGGGATAATTTCAGGGGGAGTAGGATCTTTTGCGCCTTTTAAATTTCACATTTTTGCAGGTTTTGGGATTTTCACCTTCCCGGAGAAGATGACCGGAGACTCTCTCCGACATCGTTGAATGTTGACTTCGGTCAGGGAACCTGCGTGTCAATTTGACATGTTTTGATTGGCTGACCTGCATTGCCAACACGTTCATTTTTTGATGACCTGGATCTAATTCTAGTTTCCCTTTTATTATTTGTGTGTTATTATATAAACGAATAACTTAGTAGCGCATATGGCAAGGGGAAAGGCCTGTGAAGTACATGTCCTGGGTTCGATCCCAAGCGTGTGCTTTTGCATCTTTCCTAACATTTCCTGCAGGTTCCAGTACATAGCATCCAAAGACATCCACCATGCGCCTCCAAGTCTCACCCATCAGATTGCCCCTTGATCAGATCTAGCTTCTAGCAAGCACATAACATGGTGGACCCTCAGAAGGAAGCCTCGCTGAATCAGGCGTTGGACAATTGGGCCAATAAAAATGGGCTTTTCAAATTCAGCACACACCCCCTAGAGTGCTAACTACATCATGCCCATTTTCTTTTTCTTTCTATTTTCTTTATTTGTTTTTTTATTTATTTGTTTTTTTTAATTATTTTCACAAAAATCATTTTTAATTAAATCATAAAATCAGAAAATTACAAAAATATTAGGTTTAGTTTTTTTTTAATGTAAAATATTTACTTGCATTAATTGATTAGTTAATTAGGTTAACTTAAATACTTTTTTTTGTAATTAAAATTTAATAGAAAGTTAGGTTAACTTAAATATTTTTGTATAATTAAAATTAAATAGAAATTAGGTTAATTTACAAGATTAATCACTTTTCTCAAAAAAAATCCAAAAAAATATTTTCCTCATTCCCGTCTTAATTCTTCGCGCGCGTTTTATTTATTTATTTCGAATTATTATATCTGCTTTGGGTTTGTAATAGATTAATTAGGGTTTTAAATTTCTGCATTTTTATTGTTCAGTCAAATATTTGTGTATCTGCCCAAAAGCCTTGTAATAGCATAGATTTTTTTTTCCGCTTTTAATTTCCGCAACTATTAAAATGCTAGATGTATGGATAATAGGATTGAATGGCAAGACAAATAACTTTAAAATGGTAGATAACCCTAATTGTGCAAAGATAATTAACTGAAAAAAGGCACACTTGCACGTGCTCACTCCTAGGGTTTACCCCACTTGGTTGCCTCAAAAATAATAGTCGTATCCCTCGAACGTAGGGATACCTTAAATCGGTTTGAAAGATCAGAAGGAGAGGAAAAAGCCATAAAAATTGCATGAGGTACGTTGAGGCTTGACTTTGTTAGAGGATAATCTAGCTAATTTTGATGCCTCGTCAAGTTTTCAACCCTCTATTAAAGTTCATTTTCGATGCTTTATAATTTTCATGAACAATACTTTATTCAATCCTCTATTATGGAAGTTAACAAATTTTGTGTGTGCAATATGAAGGATATTTTCTGCAACAACATGCCACTGTTGTTGTTGCCGGTATGCATTATGTTTTCAAAAATCTGATGATCAGTCTTCTTTGGATGGATTTGCAAACAGTCTTTATTGCTTGATTTAACTGCGATGTTGAATCGAAAGATGACATAATTGATAGCAGAACGATGGAATGGCAGTGACGGCGAGGCCTGTCCAGTTATATATGTATCTTGTGAAGAGGTTTTCTTTTAATAACTCTCATGTATTTTATTATGAATAAAGATAGTCATTTTTTTCATGGATGTTAAAAGGTGGATAATGTAGTACTCTGACTTAGTATGTATTTCTATTTCATCATTTGCAGAGCCTTCAGCAAATTAGTCATAGAGCAAATCGCCTTGGGATTAAATCTGATATTTATTTATGTTCAAGTACTTATATTGAGGTATTGTCTTGGTTTTTGTTAATTTGGTTTATTATGGCCTTTTTCTCGTTTTTTTACTCATTTTAATTCATATTTTTATCATAAAGTTATTACCTTGTAGTATAAAAGGGCTAAAACACCCATATAATGTTGTTCTGTAATTGACCAGCATAGAACATGATGTAAACAAACATTTCCATCTTGACCTACCAAAAATTTAATCCCCTCACTCATCAAAATCAATTCAAATGTGATAGTATGATAAAAGTTTGGAATGTTTTTCAGTTAGCATGTATCTTAATATGGCCTTTATATTTGTTAGCATTCTTGATAATCTTTTAATTTTTTTTTACTTTTTTGTTTCATGGATGGTCTTTTACTCGATATCTCTTTCTTTCTCTATATTTATATCCCATTTATATTTTGTGTTTTTATATAGAGATGAGTAAATGAAGTGAAAATGTTTATTAATTTTCCAATTTGATATTATTGCACACACTTGATATTTATACTGAGCTTCAGGAAACTATACTTGCTAGATTCAATAAAACCTTTAAAGTGTGATAAGTCTCAGATATCGGCATTTGAACTCAGATAAGTCTCCTTTTGCTTCTCCAGTTTTAATTCTTAATTGAAAGTTAGTTTCTAGTTTTCCTGTAAACAACAAATAACCTTTAAAGTGAAGACACTTTGTTTTTTATGATATGTTTACTATAAATGTAAAATGTTCGATTAAATGTCTTGTGTACACTTTCGTCAATGTTGAGCATACTCTTTGTTTGCAACCATAACTCTCAAAGCAACTTCTGTCGAGACCATTTGTAAGCGTCGCTGCTCCGATACACAGATCATAACTTTGCATAGCCTACAAAGGTGAAGAAAACAACGATCAAGTTAAATTCAAATTTCAGATGTTTGGACTTTGGATCACAAATTATGTTATTCTCCTGGTAGAATGCTCGTCGAGAGAATGTCTGACAAAAGCTATTCTCGGTGCTGTCGCGAAAAATGACGACGCCATAAAAATTGGTTCCCCACTTGTATAAGCTTTTACCGAAAAATAGGATTTTTGAGAGAAGCTGGTTTTTGTGATTCTAATTGTACAAAATGTTTGTAAATTAACAGTCAATTTATAGTGAAATATTTTAACTGTCAATTTGTAAGCTAACTAGTTTTTGACAAGTTATATTTATTAATACCTAAAGTTTTGATTACTGCGGTTTCATAGTCACATTTTAAAATTATTCGAAATTGCATAACTCACAAGTGTTCATTTCAAGTAAAATATGCTCAATACCACTAACTTCAAACCTTATTCTTAGATTTTTTTAAAATTTTTTGGTTTTTGGTTTGAATAAATAAGGTGTAATGACATTTTACATTTCAATAAAGGTTAAAATAAGATTTTTTTTTAAGTTTTAGATTGAATGTCATCAATGTTCAAAATTGTCAGTGAAAAAGATAAATAATTTTTTTGTTTAAACTTGAAACTTTAAATTAAGTGATATGACTCATGCTACAATTGCCTAATTTATAATAACAATTTTGTTCATCTATGAACTAGTAATCAAAATTCAGATGTAAAGATAGTACTAATAACCAAGAAGGGGAAAATATTTTCTACTACCACCCTTCTTACATTTTAATCACAATTTTTTCCACCTAAAAATATCTAAATGAAGTAATTTAAAGGCATACGCTTAAATTTAAAGGCACTGGAAAAATCTAAGACGACTAATTTAAAGGCTTTTTATTTGGGAAAGCACACGCTTATGCAATCCCACTACATCACCCTCTTTATTATGCAGGGCAACTCCATCAATTGCATAGTATGCACATGTTCTGTTTTTGTGACTAAAATAAACGTCACGCAAATTTTTGAAATGCAAAATGAGTATTTTTATATATAGAAAAAATTTACAGGTTATTCTCTTTTAAAAATAAATACGCTAATACATCAATACTAATATGAATGTATAGTATTTATATTAGAATTTATTCGAATTCATGCGTTATTATATATTTTTTTAATTAAAGAAAATAAAAATAAATATTTAAATAATGTATGAATTCGAATACGGATAAAATATATTTATTTATGTTATTAATATTTATTTATACAATTAAAATAATATTTTTAAATAAGTATATAATTTTTATATTATAAATATTTAAAAATTAAATTAAATTTTAAAATTCGTTTTTTGCGAACAACAAATACTGACATGGTACACATATATGATACTTATATTAAATTATTGATTTAAATATTAAATAATAATGAAAATAAATTTACTATTAATTTAAATATTTTTATAAATAATTTCAAAACTAAAACATTTATATATAAGAATTATTAAGCAGTTGATTCAAATATTTTTGTATACGGATAAATTATAGAAACTGGTTTATTATCTCTTTTAAAAATAATAAATTGTTTTGGTTAGAAATAATTAATAAATTATTTGATTTTTCTTTTGTGCCTTATATTTTCAAATTTGTAAATAACTAACAACAACTTAACGCAACACATCAGTGCCATGAGAACACATGTAATGATATAGTACATACATAAAAAAACAATTTTGATAAACTAATTTTATTTTAATTTTAATAATATGTCTTTCTTTTAAAATTAATAAACTACTTTAGTAAAATAATTTTATTCTTATTTATATTTTTATTTCATTTTGAAATAAATATGCGTACTATATGCGTGCGAACGCACAAATATTCCATTAATTATAAATAAAAAAAGAAGCTAATACGTGTCTTAAAGAATAAGCTATAAGTTATTGTTCTGGACTGGGTCCGCCTTGGCCCAAAGCGCAGATAAAGGCCCAGTCCAAGCAAACTCCCCGGGGAATGCTCACAAACGGACCATCACCGACATGCCCGACCATAGACCATGGCCACTATGCCTGCCATTGCCCGCGGCACGCAGTTTCCCCGACCAAGGGAACTCTAGCTCGAGTCCAGCTCAAGCACCCCCCCCCCGTAGGGCAGATTCTGTCCACTCCGACCGTTATAGAATCCTCTAAGCTCCGGAAAGACCGCGTCTTCGTCCCTCCTTATTCTTCGCGGAGCATCACCAGGAAGTGGACCACGTGCGGGGCCCCACTACACACGTAGAACCTGGCAATTCCTTTATTGGGTCAGTTCTGCTCAGCCCAATAGAGGGACCTTGGCCCAGCGTTGGGGGCTATAAATACTCTTTGTTCCTAGAGGGTCAGGTATTCATCTATTACGCACCTATACATTTTTTGCCTGCTCATTCTGTCTCTCATTTTATCATCGGAGTGTCTTGCAGGTACCCCCCCATCTCACTCAAATCCAGTTCGAGTCAGCTGTGACGGTCCAACTCTGATTCGGTAAGATCAGTGGCGCCATCTGTGAGAAACTAGCTTCCCCGTCTTGTAAATTCTCGAAGACCAAAGCGAAAAATCACCTCCTACCGTCATGGCTGACCAAGTTCGGGATGACTAGAATGTCCGCGTCGTCGACGCCAACAACAACCTCGCGGATAAGAACGGAATCCCCGACAACACCGGCAATCCCGACCATAACACACTCCCTAGGGGCGCCATCCCCGGGCCCTCAGGCCACCGAGACTGAGCCACTGCCTCATCTTCTTCAGTCTCTCCTCCACTCGAAGAAGACAACGCGGCTCCCCCGAACTATCTGGCTACCCAATTTCAGGAAGTCCCCGTCCCCGCCGGGGCAGATGCCACGACCAGAGCACTGTTCGCGGCAATAAATCAAATCAACTACCTCATCTTTACCCATGGGGAAAGGTTGAGGGCGCTAGAGGACGACAGAAGACCCCCGAGGAGGCACAGGAGGCCTCAGACCCCACCTCCTCGAGTAACAGAGGTACGTCTCCCGTCTCCCCCGCAGAGGCAATACAGGGACACCTCCCAAAGCTCGTCGCCCTGACCATCGGGGAGACGACCCCCCTTGGAGAGGCAACCCGTCATTGAGGCCGGATGGCACAACCACGGCCCCTTACGGCAAGAAAGAAGACACCCCAGAGACAGGCACGGGAGGGCGGACCAACAAGCATCCCGCTCGAGGGGCATCCAGCACGACCAGGACTGTCGGGCCCGACAATATCTCAGGTCCCCGTCCCTATCCCCAAAGCGAAGTGACAAGGACGACCCCCGCAGTCCCCTTTCACAAGCCATCATGGAGGCGCCCATTCCCCCGGGCATGGAGAAGCCTCCACATCTAAAAGAATATGACGGAGTCGCAGACCCGGTCGACCACATAGACGGGTTCGAGGCTATGCTGCACTACCATAATGTCAGGGGACCCATTAAATGTCGGTTGTTTCCCACGACCCTCAGAAAGGCAGCAATGAATTGGTATAAAGGTCTCGCCCCGGGATCAATCACCTCGTGGCGAAACCTGAAGAATCAGTTCATAAGTTTGTTCACCGCGTCTCGGCGACATCCAAAGACCGAGGCAGCACTTGAGGCCATCGTCCAGAGGCAGGACGAGACTCTGAGAGAATTCATCAACCGCTTCAATCGTGAAGCCATACAGGTCCCCTGCGCGGACCACATGAAAAGGTACCTGCTGGAGAGGGGGCTCCTCCCCGACACAGAATTCAGAAAAGCGGTGGGCATCGAACCACCCTGAACGTTCGATGCTCTCCTCGAGAAGGCCCGGGCAGGGGAGAAAAGAAAAGAGGACATACCCGAGAAGTCTGAGAACAGAGAGGACCCTCGGGGCGTTTCACAGAATACACTCCGCTCACGGCTTCCCACGAGCGCATCTTGGTGGAGTGCGCCAGCACAGATTTCAAAGATGGCGGCGTTAAGCGCCCTCGGCCAGCTCTTGCCAAGCCTGGGGTGGACAAGAGCTAATACTGTCAGTACCATATGAGCCACGGTCATCTGACGGAGGACTGCGTCCACCTCAAGGATGCCATCGAAACCCTTATAAAAGGGGGGAGACTCGCTCAATGTCGGCGAAATGACGCTCCTCATCATGACACCCGGGATACAAGAGAACCGGAGGAGGATGCCCGACCATCTAACGAGTCGGTCTTCATCCAGACCGCCTTCTCCGTCACAAGACCTGAGGATTTCTACGTCCCCGAGCACCTGCAAGAACCATTGTCGACACACAGCAGGTGGGAGCACTTTCCCTCTGCCATGGTCATCAATGGTGGAGGATTCAACGACCTAACCATAAATTCGGCCAAGAGGAAGCTGGATGAACTGGTCGACTCTACACCTCCTCAGACAGTGACTTTTGAAAGGGTGAAAGGTAGGTCGGAGCCTATCACCTTTTACCTCGAAGAGCTCCCCAGAGGAGCCCCCAACACGGTCATTCCTCTACTAATAAGAGCGAGAATGGCTAATTTTGACGTACACCGCATTCTCGTCGACGAAGGAAGTTCCGTCGATGTAATGTATAGTCAATTGTTCTGGACCCTACAGCTCGACGACTCACACCTCTCACCTTATGTGGGGTCAGACCTACAGGGCTTCAACGACTCGACCTCCAAACCTTGGGGATACGTCGAGCTCATGGTTACCTTTGGCAAGGACATGGCGATGAGGCAGGTCAAGGTGAACTTCCTCGTGATCGACTGCCCGTCCCTCTACAACTGCATCCTGGGACGACCAACACTAGCAGAACTAACCGCGGTACCCTCTACCGTCCACTTGAAGATGAAGTTTTACACCAAGAGGGCACGGGTCGCCACCATCCAAAGGGACCTGGCTGCTGCTCGAAGGTGTTTCAACGCAGCATCCAAGGGACGCGACATGGTCGACACTGGGACAACACTGACCAAGAGACCAACAACGACACGAACAGAGCCCGAGAAGACAGAGCCCGTCAAGGCAGAAGAACAGAGGGCTCCCCCAAAGGTCGACTCCATAGCCTTGGACACCCGTTTCGACCAGGACGAGCAAGCCCCCCTCCGACCAATCCTGGACGGGGACTTCGAGCTCGTTCCCCTCGGTGAAGACGCAAGCAAAGGAATGAAGATCGGTACCGACCTCCCCTACCTGGCGAGGAAGCAGATCAAAGCCTGCTTGCGCGAGAATGCTAACTTGTTCGCGTGGAGCGCCGCAGAGATGCTCGGGCTCGACCCCGAGGTCGCCTGTCACCGTCTCGCCATAGATCCGGCCGCTAAGGCAGTAGTACAACGTAGACGTAGGCAGTCCTCGGAGAAAACGGAGGCTGCTGAAAAAGCTGTAAAAGACCTCTTAGAGGCAAATTTTATTTTTGAATCCTAGTATTCAACCTGACTATCAAACGTTGTATTAGTCAAAAAGAATAATGGAAAATGGCGAATGTGTGTTGATTATATCGACCTCAATCGGGCATGCCCGAAGGATGCTTTTCTTTTACCAAACATAGACATGTTGGTTGACAATTCGGCCGTTACAAAATATTGTCGTTCATGGATGCCTATTCAGGCTATAACCAAATCCCAATGGCCATGAGTGACAAGCATTGCACTGCCTTCATGATCAACTCGGGCAACTATTACTACAACGTAATGCCCTTCGGTCTAAAAAATGCGGGGGCAACGTACCAACGTATGATGAACAGAGTGTTCCATAACCAAATCGGGGACATGCTCGAGGTTTACATGGACGACATGATCGTAAAATCCCGAGCAGACACCGATCATGCAGCCCACCTCAAAGCAGTCTTTGCCCAAGCAAGACAATGCAAGATGAGGTCCAACCCCGAGAAATGCACGTTCGGGGTCAAAGCAGGGAAATTCCTTGGTTTTTACCTGACAAAATGAGGAATTGAAGCCAATCCCGACAAGTGTCGAGCCTTCTCCGACTTCCCGACACCTACGTCGAAAAAATCAATACAAGTCATGAACGACATGCTCACCTCGCTGTCCTGCTTTGTTGCGAAATCCGCTCAGCACGCCCTCCCCTTCTTCAAACTCCTTCGTAAAGAGGCAGCCTTTAAATGGACCGAGGAATGCGAACAGGCGTTGCGTCACCTAAAACAAAGCCTATCCTAACCGCCCGTACTGTCTCGACCTGTCGACGAGGAACCTTTGTTCTTATACCTGGCCGTCTCGAACGAAGCCATCAGCGCAACTCTCATCCGCGAGACCACCGACGGGCAGAAACCCGTCTATTTCACGAGCAAAGCCCTACAAAGGCCTGAGAGCAGATACCAACAGATTGAAAAGGTAGCATTAGCCCTCGTCAAGGCGGCGAGGAGACTCAGACACTACTTCTTGGCTCATACGATCATAATACGAACCGACCAACCAGTAAAACAACTCTTAGGTCGATCTGATATGGCAAGTCGAATGCTGAAGTGGTCCTTGGAACTCTCCGAGTTCGACATTCAATATAAGAGCAGGAAAGCTCTAAAGGCACAAGCCCTGGCCGACTTTGTCGCTGAAATTACCACTCACAACCCGCCCGCAGGGAAAGAGCGCAAGTGGACCATCTTTGTCGACAGAGCTTCCAACTCATCCGGAAGCGGCGCGGGGATCCTCCTGGAGAAGGAGGAGGGCGTAGTGATCGAGCACTCGTTAACCCTCTCATTCCCGACTTCGAACAACCAAGTGGAGTACGAGGCCCTGCTCGCGGGACTAAGGCTGGCCGAGGACCTAGGAGCGTGCGAAGTACAAATTTTCACAGACTCTCAACTTGTTGCTTCCCAAGTCCAGGGGAGCTACCAGGCCAAAAACGACAGCCTCATTGAATACCTAAACTTAGTAAGAAAGCATATGAGGAAGTTCGACCGAGCTGAAATATCACACGTCCCGCGCGAGCAAAACACAAGGGTCGACATACTTTCGAAACTCGCGAGCACAAGAAAGAAGGGCGAGAACAAATTCGTCATACAAGAATCCCTATCACGCCCAAGCATCGAAAGAGCCTCGACCCCCACCGAGGTACACGCCATCGGGGACGCTTCGTGCTGGATGACCCCAGTGTATAACTTTCTGACAAAGGGCGAGCTCCCCCTAGACCGGACAGAAGCGACCACGACGAAGCGACGAGCGTGCTCTTACGTGGTGCTCGAGCATAAGTTGTACCGAAGGGGATTTTCCATTCCCATCCTAAAATGCATCGACGAATCCACAATCCCCGAGGTATTACGGGAAATACACGAAGGGATTAACGCCCAACACATGGGCGGTAAATCCTTGGCGAGGAAAGCTCTACGAGCGGGGTACTATTGGCCCACGATGCAACAGGACGCCAAAGATCACGTTAAGAAGTGCGACAAGTGCCAGAAGCACGCTGATATGCATCTCGCCCCCCCGCACGAGCTAAGCATATTGTCATCCCCGTGGCCATTTGCATGGTGGGGGATGGATATCCTTGGACCATTTGTGCAAGGGACTTACCAAAACAAGTTCCTTATTGTGGTCGTGGATTACTTCACGAAATGGATAGAGGCCGAGGCTCTTGCGAAGATCACCTCGCACAACATCCTCCGTTTCTATAAAAGAAACATCCTCGCCAGATTCGGGATCCCGAAAGCGCTAGTCACAGACAACGACACCCAATTCACCGACCACGGGTTCCGAAACTTCGTCACCAAACTAGGAACCAAACAACATTTTACCTCGGTCGAGCACCCCAAACCAACGGGCAAGCCGAGGCCGCCAACAGGGTTATCCTGCGAGGACTTAAACGCCGACTCGGCGAAGCAAAAAGAGGGTGGGTCGAGGAGCTGCATAACGTCTTGTGGGCCTACCGCACCATGCCCCACTCAACAACGGGCGAAACCCCCTTTCGACTGACATACGGCACCGAGGCCGTCATCCCCGTGGAGATTAGGGAACCCTCCAGGCGGACATAAATGCCTCTCGACGAGGAAATGAACGACGAAGCGCTTAGAGACGAACTCGACCTGGTCGAGGAAATTCGATCGGGGGAAGCCCTGTGTGAGGCTGCTCTAAAGCAACGAATAACCCTGCATCACGATAACAAAGTCATCAGACGCGAGTTCCAAATCGGTAGCCTGGTTTTGTGCAGAAACCAAAAAGACTCCCGCGACGGGAAATTGGCCGCGAACTGGGAAGGACCCTATCGCATCCATGGCACCACATGCACTGGGGCATATTACCTCAAGCAGCTAAACGGAGAACCATTACCACAACCCTGGAACGCTGCTAAGCTAAAGCAGTAATATAGCTAAAGTCCTTAAACACTAAGGACTTTCACCGTCGAACATCCACCTTTAGTCAACAGAGATAAATGTCTTGACCAAGTAGACATGCCAAGGTACGAGCCCGATCTACACCTAAACGACATAACGTCGTTCAGCCAACGAGGTCGAACAACAATGCCCGACAGGGACACCTCAATCGAGCTCCACTGTCGAAAGTACCCACATGGTAGAACACCCAGCTCGCGATGGGCAGTTCAAGCCGTGGGCACACGCTCGACACGCGGGCCTCACTCTGCACAACCGACACATTTCGAAGTACGTCGGACCACCAAAGGGGTCAAAAGGATATCTCTGCTCGAGGATATAACTTAGACAAATTTCGCCATAAAGTAACAGTCGAATACAAGCTTAGCTCGAGGAGATAACTTAGAAAAATTTCGTCACAAAGTAACAGTCGAATACAAACTTAGATACGAGCAAGTTAAATGCGAAATAAACATCCATCAAAAAAGCTTATACACAAAACAAGTTAATTATGAACCGACCAAAAGGCCGGAGATGTTCGAGGTTACAAGCCATGGCATGACGGCCAAAAGAAATAAGCACGGGCACGCAGGCCCCAAAAATGAGCACAGGCACGCAAGCCCCAAAACAAATAAAAACCAATATGCAGGCACACAGGCCCGAACAAAAACTTCCCGACTAAACGTCCCCAGGACTACCGGCATCAACCATAGGGGACTCAGGAGGAGGCACGACCTGACCATCAATAATTTGGGACATGAACCCGACTCCCTCGGTGTTCATGCCCGGGTTCAGGATGGCGAGCTGGCTTACTGCGGCCTCGAACCCGTCGGCCAGGGCATCGACACAGTCTGTCTCAAGAAGGTGGATACGTGCAACCAAGTCTGAACGGGTCCGCAAAGAGGTCGTCTCCTCCGACTCATCAACGACAGGAAGCACAACAGCTTTTAGCT
Organism: Vicia faba; assembly: GCA_948472305.1. NCBI lineage: Eukaryota > Viridiplantae > Streptophyta > Magnoliopsida > Fabales > Fabaceae > Vicia > Vicia faba. The sequence continues at coordinate 91,579 of CATIWC010001009.1, forward strand.
CCTCGACTTCCTTGGCCAAATGTTCGTTGTCACCCTCCAAGCGTTCCTTTTCCAGTTGGAGGCAATCCCTCTCCTCAGCAAGCTTCCCAGACTTTTCCTTCTCCCCCGCCAGCAGGTCGGCTTGCTCGCGGAACATTTCCTCGGACCGCTCGAGGGCCACCTTTAACTTACGAGAATTGGCAGCAAGAGCGGCTTTCTCCGACTTCAACTCCCTAATACGGTCCGAGGAGTCCGACCCTTCCTCGGCAAGGACCACGGCCATCTCGGCTATCTTCACCATCCCGACCATACTGGCGGCGAGGTGTTTCCTCCGACTCTCTTTATCAAGCCGTCTAATAGTCTCGGCCTCGTCATTGCTCATCGTCAGAGGAAACCCCTCGAAGAAATCTTTCTCTTTGAAGCAGGGGGTAAGCCGAAAGCCCTCGCAGCTACAGACTCCTCGCCAACCTCCGACCTGTTTTCAGCTCGACTTCTCTTCCTGGGAATCAGCTCGGTGGGTTACTCGGCATCGGGAGAGCCCGAGGACCCACTAGAGGCATCTCCGCCTGAACTGGCCAGCAACCCCATCCTCGTGGCTTGCGGTGCTCGCACCAGCCTTTTGTTTATTTTCTTGTCCTGGGTTAGTTTTAACAACCTCTCCCGTCGTTCAGCCATGTCGCCTACAAAAAGGATCAAAACTCGGGTTAGCTGTGAGCGAGCAAAAACAACGAAAACGGAATAAAATAATAAAAGTAGAAGCAATAAACCTAGCAGATCTACGGCCTGCCCGTAAGATTGGCACTCAACGACTGCCTTGGTGTTGATGGGACGAGCCTCGAAGGTCGGATACCCGTTGTGATCGGTGGGAATGAGAACTGACTATTTTGGAATGCTGGTTCGTGTTTTGCGTTTGTTTTTGCAAAATGTCGCGGTGAGCAAGAGTCACCACCGTCTTTTATTTTATCCAACAAGGAAAGGACAGAAGCACAGAAAAATTCCTTTTTGAGATATTTCTCGGGTTCGGGAGGTAGATTATAGAAAGGGAAGGTGTTAGCACCCTTTATATCCGTGGTTATCCACGGGCTCTTAGGTACTTGCTCACTATGTTTTCAAAAGTTTGCTTTTCTTTGTGTTTGTGGGTTTGAAAAGAGTTTTTGTTTGAAAGGAGTGTAAGTGCGAAAAGTTTTTGTTTTGTTTTAAAATGAGCAAGTACTTAAGAACCATCTACCTACTCAAAAAGGAAATAAACTGTGCAAATGTCCTTTAGACAGTGTTATCCCACTATTGATGAGTAAGTAGCACCGTCGTTGGAGTTTTCGGGTCAATTCGATTAAGGGACATGTGGTCACTAAAGCAATGTTAGGACGCCTTAGCGGTAACCCTAATATCCTAGATCATTTTTTCGAGGCAACCGTTTCGAGGCAACTATGATCTTTGGACAAGAGGGCGGCCTCTAAAACTTCCTATACTCAATGACCACGTTCGAAGGCAACCAAGTGAGGTGTATCCTAAGAGTGCGCATGTGCGAGTGTGTTGTTTTCAGTTTATTTTATCTTTGTATATGTCATGGGTTATCTATGTTGATTTTAAGTTCATACATTGGATCTTGTCATGCATTTCCTATTATCAAACATCTAACAGTTAATATTGTGCGAAAATTAAATTGCGGGAAATTAAATCTAAATTATTACAAGGCGTCGGGTATTTACATCGCCAAAAACAAACCCTTTAATTTAAATTGCGGAAAGTAAAATAAAGCGATAAATAATTAAAGTCCTAATTAAAAGCTATTACATTCCGGGAAACAGATATAATAATATGATAAAATGGATCGCGCGCGGGAAATTAAATCGGATGCGAGTTTTTTGGGTTTTGACCCTTTTTTATTAAAGAAATGATTTTTGTTTATTTTTGAATTAAATGGAATTAAATGAACAATTAAATTAAATTAAATAATGAAAATATTTTTGGATTTTTGAGTTTTTAAAGAAATAAAATTAATTGAATTAATGCTAATAAAAACCTAATATTCTAAATTGATTTTAAATATTGCAAAAATTATTAAAAGTTAAATCTAATTAAAGATAAATTGATTAAATTCATTTATTTACAAAAATAAAAGTGATGAAGTTAATTTTAATAAATAAAATATTTTTTGTATTTTTGATTTTATTAGGAAAAAATGTTAATTGGTTAGTGATTAATAAAAAGAATAACGATTAATTAATTAAAGGAAAATAATAAAAATAGAGAGAGAGTTTAGGAGTATACGGGTCTGATTGGAGAGGTGAAACAGCTGTTGGTGTCATGTGTAAACTGTTTTATTTTGGCCATTTGTGTTGGTCATTTGTGTTCTGGCCTCAACGTTCCTTAACCTCCTCAGGATGTCTGTCTCGCCATGTATTGGTGTCATGTGTAAGCTGTTCTGTTTTGGCCATTTGTGTTTTGACTTTTGGCCATTTGTATTTTGGCCTCAACGTTCCTTAATGAACCTGCATGGGATCCTGTCTAAAATCTGCAGTGTTGAATCTCATGAACACATTAAATAAATTACTATATATCATAAAATACAAATAAAACCAATATATGAAGAAATTTAATGTTTAGGCCAATATGGCATATATGAATGATTATACCCTTTTGATCATGGAGATCAAATCAACCTTACCCTTACTGGAAAAGTAGTGACATGAATGCTTTTATGCCCTTTTGATCATGGAGATCAAGTCAGCCTTACCCTTACTGAAGAAGTAGTGAGATGTTGGTTTGTAACTGGGATGACTTGTTTGTAGTGAGATGTTGGTTTGTAACCGGGATGACTTGTTTGTAGTGAGAAAGGGATTTGTAATAAGGATTTTAAGGTTTTAGGGTTCTTGAAAGAATTTGATATTCTGACAGCGTTGTGGCAAGGGTTTTCCTTTTTTCTCTCCTGTTTGTGTGAAAAGAATGAGATTATATAATGGAAATTAGAGCAAAGAAAATGGGCTTTGAATGTGCAATTGGGCCTCCAATGTTCACTTGAATTCGTCACGTTGCAGGCTAAATCGCAGGGGCTTAAGTGCAATTTTTGAAGTTGAAATATGAAAACAAAATGTAGCCGACATCGAGAATTAACTCCTGTCCGGAAATCGACTCGATCGGATAAACAATGAATTAGTTATAAATTTTTGAAGTTTCAGCTCAGACAAACTTATTTTGGGCTCCAGTGTCGACTCTGACACGTTCTTCAATAAAAAACTGGTATTAATCGGAGCATAATCCGGTCTCGACTTTTGAAGCAAAGTTGTAGATATATGAGTCAGTGACCTTGTGTAAAAATATGAGCCCAATCCGATAAAAATTGACCGAGTTATGAATTTTCGAAGTTTCGGCCCAGATGAAATAATATTCAGCATTCAGGATTTTCGGCGCGTCACACACTCTGAGCAAAAAACGAAGGCTTTTTGAATATCGTTTGAACTTAAAACCTTATGAGAAAATGTAGCCAACTAAATTTGTGAAATTTTGGCGCCGGAACCAGCTCGATACGATGAAAATCGACCAAGTTATGATTTTCTGAACATGACGCAAATAAACTTCTGTCACAAATTTTCTGTACGAAAATACTTGATAAATCCACATTTTTAAAGACTTTCTGATTAAAATTAGCTTCCAGTCGTGAGAGATGAAAACATAGATGACGTCAAGACGGAATTTTGGCCATCGGAACGGGTTCAAAACGAGCCACCATCTTCAAGTTATGAATTTTTTAGCGCGTAAAAACCGCACTTTCAGCACACTTTTTTCACCATATTTCTTCGAGAAAACTCACACAGTCGGATACCTTCTTTAAAGAATTGACTCTTGAGCCGAACCTGAATTTGAGCATACGTTAGGATATTAAGGAGCACTTGAGGTCATTTGGATGTAAGGACCTTGATGCAACACAAAACCCTAATTTTGAATTGACTGCCTTAGGAGATGATTTGACTGTCCAACTCTTGAGCCATCTTGAACAACTTGGAGATGATTCTTGACATGTCTTGAGAAATATGGGAGGATAAATTTTAGGGTACAACAGTTGTCCCTGTTCAATTTTCTTAAACCTGAGGATATAGATTAGCTTTCGAGCCTTTCATAATCCGAAGGTGAAAGATAATTGAACACTAGAGTGCCCAAAAATTTGCACTCGCATGGTGTAGTATCAGCATTGTGATGTCGGGAATGGGCTTACAGATGCCATTTGGAGATTGTTGGTAGGAGGACGGGCTTATAGATTCTATCTGCAGGAGTGTCGATCGCATAAGAGATTCCTTAGCGAGAACTTGCATACTTGTTGTTGTAGAAGATTCCGCTGGGGAAGTCTAACTTTTGTTGAGATCTAGGAACTTGCTTGTACTTCAACTGAGAGAATGCCTCGGCTGAGTATTAAGAACCTGTCCATAATTCAACTGGGGGGTAATCTTCATCAAGATCTAGGAACTGTCTCGTGCTTACCGGGAGTATACCGTTGAGGTTATAGAACTTGTCCGCACTATGACGGAGGAAAACATCAAGATCTAGGAGCTGACTCGTGCTCACCGGGAGTATACCGTTGAGGTTATAGTACTCGTCCACACTATGACGTAGGGAAACATCTTCATCAAGATCTAGGAACTGTCTCGTGCTCACCGGGAGTATACCGTTGAGGTTATAGAACTCGTCCACACTTATGACGGAGGAAAACATCAAGATCTAGGAACTCACTCGTGCTCACCGGGAGTATATCTTTGAGGTTATAGTACTCGTCCATACTATGACGTAGGGAAGCATCTTCATCAAGATCTAGGAACTGTCTCGTGCTCACCGGGAGTATAACGTTGAGGTTATAGAACTCGTCCACACTATGACGAAGGAAAACATCAAGATCTAGGAATTGACTCGTGCTCACCGGGAGTATACCGTTGAGGTTATAGTACTCATCCACACTATGACGTAGAGAAACTGTCGAGATTGAGAACCTTATCTGAAATTTAACCGAGGATAATTCAATTGAGATTTAAGAACTGGTCAGATCTTCGACTAAGCTGAGAACTTAACTGCATTTTTCCTGAAAGGTAAAGGTCAGTCACATGCAATGCATGAGATGAATCAAGCAATGATGTTCTCAAAATAAATGAGATTGTATTTGTATGATGCGTATATGCATGTATCATGATGTATGAAAATATGATGTTTTAGCTGGGGAAAATAAATCCCGAAGCTGCTGGAGAATAGAGTTGAGTTCTTCGTTTCCGCTGGGGATGATGAACGAAGATGATCGCGAGAATAAACTTGTAGGAGAAAAGAAACTCCGTTGGGGAATAAACTGATGGAGAGATTACTCTGTGGAGAATTACTCTGTGGGGAAGAGATGTTCTGCTGAAGATTTTAACAATAAACTCCGATGGGGGTTCCGTTGATAAGCTTTGTTGGGGATTTCAACGATAAACTCCGCTGGGGATGGATTACCGTTGTTGGTGATATCAAATCTGTTGAGGATTGAATTCCTGCTTGGGGAAAGAAAGAACTTCACTGGGGATGACCTTTCAGCTGCAACTTGCTGAGGATAACCCAGTTAGACTCTTGTGGGGATAACCTCTAAATTTGGCCGAGGAGACTTATTTGTGCTTCGCAGGGGATAAGCTTCTAGAATCTACTGGGGAAGATGACTCAACTCCGCTGGGGAAGCTTTTTTAGACTGCGCTGGGGAAATGACTCCACTAGGGGTATCCTGTATTCCGTCGGGGAACATTCTTATACTCTGTTGAGGAATATTAAGACTGTCGGGGATACTCTTATGCTTGCTGGGGAATATCTTTATACTCCGCTGAGGAGGATTAAGATCTTCTGGGGATACTAAGCCTTTTCGGGGCTGATGGTAGACTAACTCTGCTTGGGGAGAGTATTGCTGATTCGTCCATAGTTGCAAGTCTCAGCTGAGAGAGCTATCATTACCGTCTTACTCTGCGGGGAGTGAAAGTATCTTAGCCATATTCTTCAGCTGAATATATACCTTGGTACCTGGTGGACAAAGCAACTTGTACAGTTCAGACAATTCTTATTTGCCCCTGTTTTTGCGGGAGAAGGTGCATGCGAAGGCCCTGTGGATCGAGTATTATCCCAACCTATGAGGTGCTTGGTATCTTTCGATTGAAATGACAAGTCTTCTTTTGGTAGGCCAGTGACGAGATGACGAGACATTGTCGTACGCTTTGATCTCTAATTTTTGCCTGGACCGCCCTTTCGGGTTTTTAGTCCACCGGGATACCCTTTTTTGCCCAAGCCGCCTTTTCAGGTTTTCGACTTGCCGGGTGTATAAATTTTTCATTTTCATCCCTTATTTTTGCCCGAACCCTTTTGGTTCGTCGGGAAGCCCTTATTTTTGCCTAGGCCAGTCAACCTAGCGGGTCTTTGATTCACGCACGGTATTTTTTGACTATGTCCATGCCCTCAGGATGCAGAGAGGTGTCACTGTCGGTAGTGTTGTGTTGCCATACTACCAGAAGATCTTCGTTTGATCATGCAAGATTCGTTGTTGGAATTCATGTCCAATGCCCCAATTGATTCTGATGGAGATTTGCCCCTGACTATTTGGCATTTTGAGAGATTCCTTGAATCTTGACTTGACTGCCCCAAATGATGGACAATGATCATGCCGTGCCCCTTGATTGGAAGTATTTTTCCACTTGAGATGATCCTTTTTATTGAGAAGGTTTTTGTTCACTAGATATCCATCGTGCAAATTTCTCCGCTGTTGAACAAATAGTCATATGCAAACAATGTTATTTTAAGAATGCAAAGCTTATGTCTGTCTGGCGTTTTTGAAAATGCATTTTTCAGTAAAACAGGCAAATTTTGTAAAATGTGATGTCAACTCAGGATGTACAACAAGCCCTACAGGAGTCAGGATACCTTTTGTAACAGTATGCTTTCGGACTAACCCATGCTTCAGCTAGGACTTTTTAAGGGTTATAACGTGGTCTGGTTCACGGTTTAAGAAACAAAGGATAAAGGCTCAAATTTTATTTGTACCCACCCGTTCTCCGTGATGTTCTTCAATCCTAAACTCAGCTAATCGCGCATTAGATCTTGTTTGAGTCTTTGCTCTGACATACCAGTGATGGTTCGGATACTGACAATTTATTTTAAACAGGCAGTCATTTTGTTGAGAGTTTGCAGGACCTCTTTCTTTTTGATTTTATTATCCCTATCTTTTGCTTGAACTGTTTCTTTTGTAATTACAGTCAGCGAGATGCCCCAGTTTTGTAAGTCTCCTTCATAGGTTTTAACTTATTGGGCTTTTATTTTGAGAGATAATGACTGCCTGTCTTGACGATTATACCGAACCAACACCGTCTTTTATTTTGGAAGGACTTCTTTGATGCCATTCATTGTGCACCTGGATCAACTGAGCAAACTACCCTGCCCCAGGTTGTGGTTACGGGTTTTAATTTGTGAAAAGAAAAACTCCAACTTCTTTGGCTCAAAGGGGTTGACGAGGGATTATCTTCCTTATAACTCCACTGTTTAGAATTTGAAACAATGTCTGTACATCGTCAGCAGGGTCTGTTCAAAAGCATATTGTAGAGATTTTGATATCATTTTCGTCATCCTCCCTCAAAAGGCTTAGAATTTTTTAATCGAGAGTTGATCATCATAAAAAATGAAATCAATTTGAATATAGTGAATACGAATGGATTGATTCAAGACAGACATATGCAATGCATTGATAAAGTAATAAAGTTTGACATGAATAAATGTTCGAACAATCAAAAGAAAATTACACATCGAAAATTCTAATGAACAAAAAGTCTTCTCTTGTCGGAACTTGTCACTTCAAATGGTGAGCCTTGGAGGGATGGTAGAAGAACTCAGCCTGACCATCTTGTGTGAATTCTAATGCTCCTTCATCAATCAGGTTTTGAATTTTGTACTTCAACTTCCAACAGTCGTTGGTATCGTGCCCCGGGCTGTTGGAGTGATATGCATACCTTGCATCAGGGTTGTACCTTGGGGAGGCTATGTTGGGATTCTTAGGAGGGTCCCTTAACGTCACCAGATTCAATCTCAACAAGTGTTGTAAAGCTTGAGACAACGACATGTTGAGCTTGGTAAATTGCCTCCTGGGCATATTTGGCTTACTCTGATCAAACCATTGTTATTGGCAAGGTCATTGTTGGACCTGTGAGGTAGTAACAACTTGGAGAGGTCTATTCTTCATCAAACCAAACCTTTGACTTCTCGGAAGTTGATTAATGACTTGGTCTCCGTCCTTGACTATTTGCTTCATGTCGTTGTATCTGTCTTGACGAAGCTGGTTGACAATGGTTCTCAGCTCTTCTTTTTCCCGAGCTAAGCCTTGGATAAGAGTCATCTGCCCCAGCATCTGGGTTTTCATGGCACTGAACTCAGCTTGTAGTTGTTCCAACCGTTCGTCCTTATTGTCTTCAGGGCTTTTCTTGACCAAGTTCCCCATGAGGAGTGTTTTCAACTCTTCCTGCCCCTTAGATAGGTTTAGGAATACGTCCCTGAACTGAGCTTCTCGAGTTTGAAGATCTTGGTTGTCTGGTTGGGAAGCCATTGTTGAAATAAACAGCGAGAACATGAGTGACCTGTACTGGGAGACCTGTTATGCAATGATATGTATGTATGCAATGTTTTCAAGGATCTCGCGGGGTAAACAAGAAACTTGTTAGAATTTGAATTTCGCAGCTTTGATTGAAGAAACTTCATGTTGTTAAGAGTCCTTCTTCAAGAGTCAAGCTCACCATATCGAGTGGGTCATAGCCCCTAACTCAAATTACCGTGTTTTGATTTCTAGACAACCTTGGCTAGAGGAAAATAAATCCCCTTTGCCCCTTGCTAGGCATTTGATTTACCATAACCTGCATCACAGACCCTTGAGATCCTTGAAATGGTTAAGGAAATGTTAAGGTATGATGTTATGATGTGTATGCTATGCGTTTAAGAAAAAGTGTGAAGCGATGTAAGTAAACCCTGCAATAAATCCAAATTATTGGTTAAGGACTGTAAACAAAACCTGCAAGGAACTCATGTTGTCAGATAACAAGAATGTGCAAGTAGTTCAAGTTTGAAGGCACACAAGTCACACATATAGCCTTAAGTTTAGGCTGACATGGAGTTTAAGTATTACCCTCTTTCAGTTTAGTTGGTTTAAACCTGTCCTAAAAATAGTAACCGGGTTTTAGAGGATCTCAATATCACTGACTACCCTCAATCGGTCATAATTCCAGTTTAGCAACCTTTTCTTGCGGCCAGAATCATCGCGAGAGTTTAGTCTCAATAAGTGTAGCATACTGCTACTGTTCTATGGCCAAGTTGGTCAATTTAAGGTTCTAAGGTCAGTTGGTGCTTAATGACCCCTTAGAAGACCCATATTCTCCTCGTTCCAACACAAGGGATATCGGTACAGACTAAAGTGCCACACCAACGTAGCTACTGCTTCAACCGTGTCGGTCTACGCCGGACAGTTCCCTCACAGTTTATTGCTACTTACCTAAAGGGTATCCCCATATCCGGGTTAGTATCTATAGAAACTCCGATACAAACCCACAAATGTAAATCATACAAAGCATACAATTGAAAACACAGTGATTTAATCCTAAGGTACACCTCACTTATAATATTCCCCAGCAGAGTCGCCAGTTCTGTGATCGGTGGGAATGAGAACTGACTATTTTGGAATGCTGGTTCGTGTTTTGCGTTTGTTTTCGCAAAATGTCGCGGTGAGCAAGAGTCGCCACCGTCTTTTATTTTATCCAACAAGGAAAGGACAAAAGCACAGAAAAATTCCTTTTTGAGATATTTCTTGGGTTCGGGAGGTAGATTATAGAAAGGGAAGGTGTTAGCACCCTTTCTATCCATGGTTATCCACGGGCTCTTAGGTACTTGCTCACTATGTTTTCAAAAGTTTGCTTTTCTTTGTGTTTGTGGGTTTGAAAAGAGTTTTTGTTTGAAAGGAGTGTAAGTGCGAAAAGTTTTTGTTTTGTTTTAAAATGAGCAAGTACTTAAGAACCATCTACCTACTCAAAAAGGAATTAAATTGTACAAATGTCCTTTAGACAGTGCTATCCCACTATTGAGGAGTAAGTAACACCGTCGTTGGAGTTTTCAGGTTAATTCGATTAAGGGACGTGTGGTCACTAAAGCAATGTTAGGACGCCTTAGCGGTAACCCTAATATCCTAGATCATTTTTTCGAGGCAACCGTTTCGAGGCAACTATGATATTTGGACAAGAGGGCGACCTCTAAAACTTCCTATACTCAATGACCACGTTCGAAGGCAACCAAGTGAGGTGTACCCTAAGAGTGCGCATGTGCGAGTGTGTTGTTTTCAGTTTATTTTATCTTTGTATATGTCATGGAGTATCTATGTTGATTTTAAGTTCATACATTGGATCTTGTCATGCATTCCCTATTATCAAACATCTAACAATTAATATTGTGCGGAAATTAAATCTAAACTATTACAAGGCGTCGGGTATTTACATCGCCAAAAACAAACCATTTAATTTAAATTGCGGAAAGTAAAATAAAGCGATAAATAATTAAAGTCCTAATTAAAAGCTATTACATTCCGGGAAACAGATACAATAATATGATAAAATGGATCGCGCGTAGGAAATTAAATCGGATGCGAGTTTTTTGGGTTTTGACCCTTTTTTATTAAAGAAATGATTTTTGTTTATTTTTGAATTAAATGGAATTAAATGAACAATTAAATTAAATTAAATAATGAAAATATTTTTGGATTTTTGAGTTTTTAAAGAAATAAAATAAATTGAATTAATGTTAATAAAAACCTAATATTCTAAATTGATTTTAAATATTGCAAAAAATATTAAAAGTTAAATCTAATTAAAGCTAAATTGATTAAATTAATTTAGGCAAAATACCCTTTTTAGTACTTTAAGTTTACCCCAAGGTCCATTTTGGTCCTTTATCTAAAAAAAGTGTCAAACTGGTCCTATAATTCTTTCAAAAGGACCATAGGAGTCCTTTCTGTCCATTTTGGTCCTTTTTGGTTCATTGGAGAAGCTGCAAAATGAGCTTGATGGAGCAAAGATGGAGATACATCATCTAAAAAAAAGGGAGGATGGGCTGAAACATAAGATAATGGAGTTACAAATTGAAATAAAGAAGGATGAGCTGAACCAAAAAGGACCAAAATGGACGGAAAGGACTCCTATGGTCCTCTTGAAAGAATTATAGGACCAGTTTGACACTTTTTTTAGATAAATGACCAAAATGGACCTTGGGGTAAACTTAAAGGACTAAAAAGGGTATTTTGCCATTAATTTATTTACAAAAATAAAAGTGATGAAGTTAATTTTAATAAATAAAATATTTTTTGTGTTTTTGATTTTATTAGGAAAAAATGTTAATTGGTTAGTGATTAATAAAAAGAATAACGATTAATTAATTAAAGGAAAATAATAAAAATAGAGAGAGTTTAGGAGTATACGGGCCTGATTGGAGGGGTGAAACAGCTGTTGGCGTCATGTGTAAACTGTTTTGTTTTGGCCATTTGTGTTTTGCCTTTTGGCCATTTGTGTTCTGGCCTCAACGTTCCTTAACCTTCTCAGGATGTCTGTCTCGCCATGTATTGGTGTCATGTGTAAGTTGTTCTGTTTTGGCCATTTGTGTTTTGGCTTTTGGCCATTTGTGTTTTTGCCTCAACGTTCCTTAATGAACCTGCATGGAATCCTGTCTAAAATCTGCAGTGTTGAATCTCATGAACACATTAAATAAATTACTATATATATCATAAAATACAAATAAAGCCAATATATGAAGAAATTTAATGTTTAGGTCAATATGGCATGTATGAATGATTATACCATTTTGATCATGGAGATCAAATCAACCTTACCCTTATTGAAAAAGTAGTGACGTGAATGCTTTTATACCTTTTTGACCATGGAGATCATGTCAGCCTTATCCTTACTGAATAAGTAGTGAGATGTTGGTTTGTAACTGGGATGACTTGTTTGTAGTGAGATGTTGGTTTGTAACCGGGATGACTTGTTTGTAGTGAGAAAGAGATTTGTAATAAGGATTTTAAGGTTTTAGGGTTCTTGAAAGAATTTGATATTCTGACAGCGTTGTGGCAAGGGTTTTCCTTTTTTCTCTCCTGTTTGTGTGAAAAGAATGAGATTATATAATGGAAATTAGAGCAAAGAAAATGGGCTTTGAATGTGCAATTGGGCCTCCAATGTTCACTTGAATTCGTCACGTTGCAGGCTAAATCGCAGGGGCTTAAGTGCAATTTTTGAAGTTGAAATGTGAAAACAAAATGTAGCCGACATCGAGAATTAACTCCTGTCCGGAAATCGACTCGATCGGATAAACAATGAATTAGTTATGAATTTTTGAAGTTTCAGCTCAGACAAACTTATTTTGGGCTCCAGTGTCGACTCTGACACGTTCTTCAATAAAAAACTGGTATTAATCGGAGCATAATCCGGTCTCGACTTTTGAAGCAAAGTTGTAGATATATGAGTCAGTGACCTTGTGTAAAAATATGAGCCCAATCCGATAAAAATTGACCGAGTTATGAATTTTCGAAGTTTCGGCCCAGATGAAATAATATTCAGCATTCAGGATTTTCGGCGCGTCACGCACTCTGAGCAAAAAACGAAGGCCTTTTGAATACTGTTTGAACTTAATACCTTTTGTGAAAATGTAGCCAACTCAATTTGTGAAATTTTGGCGCCGGAACCAGCTCGATACGATGAAAATCGACCAAGTTATGATTTTCTGAACATGACGCAAATAAACTTCAGTCACAAAATTTTTGTACGAAAATACTTGATAAATCCATATTTTGAAGACTTTATGATTAAAATTGGCTTCCAGTCGTGAGAGATGAAAACATAGATGACGTCAAGACGGAATTTTGGCCACCGTAACAGGTTCAAAACGAGCCACGATCTTCAAGTTATGAATTTTTTAGCGCGTAAAAACTGCACTTTCAGCACACCTTTTTCACCATATTTCTTCGAGAAAACTCACACAGTCGGATACCTTCTTTAAAGAATTGACTCTTGAGCCGAACCTGAATTTGAGCATACGTTAGGACATTAAGGAGCACTTGAGGTCATTTGGATGTAAGGACCTTGATGCAACACAAAACCCTAATTTTGAATTGACTGCCTTAGGAGATGATTTGACTGTCCAACTCTTGAGCCATCTTGAACAACTTGGAGATGATTCTTGACATGTCTTGAGAAATATGGGAGGGAAAATTTTGGGGTACAACACCCGTTCTCGTCAAGAATATCTTCCCCCTCCCGCGTAACCCACCTGGCAGGGAAGAAGCTATCAACGAACTTGCAAAGGACAGAATAGGCCTCCTCGTCCTCAGCACCTATGCTCCCCGCAGGTGTATGATAGTACCCGGTGCCATGGTCGTAGTGCCCCGAGCACCAATGAATCGGGAACTTAGAAATACGCCCGACTGCCGGACGACCCTCAGCATCCACGAGGGGCTCCCCGTCTGCGTCGACCACCGTGGTTTCCGATTCGAACAAAGAGTCCAAGGCGGTTTGGGTGACCGACTGTAGAATATACTATTTATCCTTAAAGTCCCTTACAGAATCCATATACATCCGAAACAGCCTCTTCGACTGTTTCAGGGACACCCAACTGTGTCTGCCTCCTCGAGACTGACGCTGCAGGTGAAAGACCCTGAAGAAAAGGGGAATCGTCGCCCTGATTCTCAAAAAACGGCACGTCAGCTCGAACGCCCGAAGGAAGGCTATCGAGTTAGGGTGAAGCTGCGAAGGGGCCAGGTTCAGGTGGCTAAACACCCCGACTTGAAAATCGCTGAAAGGGAGCTTAAGACCGAGATCCCTGAACACGATCTCATACATTGGGAACCCGTACTCAGTAAACTCTGAGCAGATACGCGCATCAATCGACGACCTCATCACTATAAAATTTTTCTGAAAACCTGGCCGACTGCCGCCATGATCGACGACAGTATAGGCACGCCGACAGTACTCCGAGGCAATCCCCCGAGGCTCGGCGCCCACTCAGTCCAACGCGGGGTCATCTATGGTGTCGACTAAAGTAACATTCTCCTCGGTATTCATATCCTCGACTTCATTTTGCCTCGAAGATCCCAGTTTGTCGGCCATTTACCTGCAAAGCACAGGAAACCGGTGAATTCGAGAGCAAATCCGCGTGCTCGCCAAAGAGACAGGAAGTAGTACACAACAAGCCGAACACGGACGGCCTAACCCCGACCACGCATCGGGGACAACAAGGGAGTAACACGAACGCCTCGGGCGAAACATGAATCGCTCGAGCAAGTTCTTGGAGTCACCTGCCCGACACCAGGACACCGCAAGGAGGCTGCCCTACATACTTCTTAAAAAGGATGAAAACCCCGGCCAGCTCATGGGTATGCCGACCAAACACATGGATGTCACGGGCAACATCATGGGTCATATGCCTATAACTATGAATGTCACAGGCAGTATCATGAGTCATATGCCTAAAGCTATGAATGTCACGGGCAATATCATGAGTCATGTGTCTAAAACTATGAAGGTCACGGGCAGAAGCGCGAGTTATGTACCTAAACTATGAGTTTACCGGGCGTAATCATGAATCTACCGGGCACTACTCCCAGAATATGGGCTTCTAGCATCAAAAATAACATTAAAACTACATACAACGAAGAAAAATAGGAGGAACAGACACTTACTTGGAAGAAAAGAGTACGAGTGACGACAGTGGAAGGAATCAACGGCGAATGGTACGGTGATTTCACAGCGTTGCAGCAAACGACGGTAGCGGAATCAGGGAAAGAGGGAGGAGCGTGAAGGGGAAAAAACAAATTATGGGCCCAAGGGTCCTATTTATAAGGATGACATGGAATTTGAAACGTCGCGCCGGGGAAACACGAATTTCCCTGTCCTCGACACCTACTCCCCTAGGCAATGATGGTCCTAGTTGCTAGGGTGGCACCACAGTTCCCAAGGACTGCGCCACGTACCCGACGGGCGCGACCCGTGTATCCCCGCGAGAAACGCCTCAAGCACGCTTCAAAAGACAAAACCCTGGTCCCCGCATCATTCCTGTGGTAAAGGCGAGCGGAAGTCAAGTCACGACTCCTGCCCCAGGAGCAACAACTTGGGGGGCTCTTGTTCTGGACTGGGCCCGCCTTGGCCCAAAGCGCAGATAAAGGCCCAGTCCAAGCAAACTCCCCGGGGAATGCTCATAAACGGACTACCACCGACGTGCCCGGCCACAAACCATGGCCATTATGCCCGCCATTGCCCGCGGCACGCAGTTTCCCCGACCAAGGGAACTCCAGCTCGAGTCCAGCTCGAGCACCCTCCCGTAGGGCAGATTCTGTCCACTCCGACCGTTATAGAATCCTCTAAGCTCCGGAAAGACCGCGTCTTCGTCCTTCCTTATTCTTCGCGGAGCATCACCAAGAAATGGACCACGTGCGGGGCCCCACTACACACGTAGAACCTGACAGTTCCTTTATTGGGTCAGTTCTGCTCAGCCCAATAGAGGGACCTTGACCCAGCGCTAGGGCTATAAATATCCTCTGTTCCCAGAGGGTCAGGTATTCATCTATTACGCACCTATACATTTTTTGCCTGCTCATTCCGTCTCTCATTTTATCATCGGAGTGTCTTGCAGGTACCCCCATCTCACTCAAATCCAGTTCGAGCCAACTGTGAGGTCCAACTCTGATCCGGTAAGATCATTTATATAGAAATATTTTTTTAAATAACGTACATTCAATGTTTTAAAATTTTAAATATTATTTTATTATATTTAATTATATTTAAATTTTTTTATTATACTTAACCTATACTCTTAGGGCACATGCTAGCCTCGTCTATAAAGAAATATTTGATACTTAAATTTCTTAAAACACAAGTTAATATTTGTTCATAAAATAAATCTTTTGTTTTTTATGAATTTGTATTGAAGTTATTCTTATTCTCAAGTCATAATAATAACCCAAACGAACGCCATTTCAAGTAAAAAAAAACAAAAATCGTCTACAGCAAGTAGAAGAAAAGTCGGGTGTTTCCCTAGAATAAGCTCCGCAGCTGCTGACACAGTCGCGCGCACCGCCGCACACAACAAACCACCACCACATCGTATTACTTTCCCTACGCATAAAGAAGAAGAAGATAGAAGAATGGGGAAACAAAAAGGAGAAGGTGCTAGAAGCAAAGCACGCCCTTCAAGCAGCAGGTAACAACAATCCTTTCTTCCCTTTCTTCGATCCCTAATCATCATCCATCTTATTGCTTTTTCGCCCTTGCAGTCTCGCCGCATCGCTCTTATCCTCCGCTCCTTCTTCCGCCGCGGCTGTATCCGTTGGGTTCGGTGGTTTTGTTGGCAGTTCGCGGCTCGATCCTTCTCCTTCAACTGAAGATTCTCTCCCTTTTGCAGTAAGTCTTCATGATTCCATGCCTGTTACTTATTTAATTAATGTAAATTGATATTGAATTTTGTTTTCAATCATAAGTCTATTTTTAATAATTAGGTATTGTTGTGTTCATATCTAGAGATTACAAATAGATTAATTTATTATACAGTATTTTACTGAAGTTTTGATGCTACATAGAAATATATTAGGTTTTTCTTGTGTTTATTTCTTTGTCAGAGGATTTATGCCACAAAATATTGTTTTAAGCTTTGAGTTGAGTTGTTAGAGCTGGT
Organism: Vicia faba; assembly: GCA_948472305.1. Classification (NCBI taxonomy): domain Eukaryota; kingdom Viridiplantae; phylum Streptophyta; class Magnoliopsida; order Fabales; family Fabaceae; genus Vicia; species Vicia faba. Next base: position 108,280 of record CATIWC010001009.1, read on the forward strand.
TAGAATGTTAATATCTTTTTTTTTAATCAATTTTTCATACCTCGGCTTAATGTGTGGATTGTTCTGTTGTATCTTTGGCACATGCAGGATGTTGATAGTGAAATTGCGGTGCATTTGAAGAGGCTAGGCAGGAAAGATTCCACCACTAAGGTAATTTTGGATTAGTCTCGGTGAGAATTTGATAAGAAGTGGTGTATGTGCCTGAGACAAGATCAAGTTCAACTACTTATGATGCTTTGTATATATTCCTCTTCTGATACATTGTGTCCAACTCTGCTTTATGTTTGCAAATTCCATGCTTTTATCCTTTTGTAATCATAGATGACGCGTGTTGAATAGATGCACGATTAAGTTGAATAGAGAACCATGCCATTTTTAAAGATTTATTTTCTTGAGACATGACGGTGCCACATCCTGAATTAAAAAAGGAGGTTTGCTGAGTTTGTGTGAAGCTTGCCTAATGACTGTAGCACTCTGCAGCGTATACAATAAGACAAGATGCTGAGAATCATAGACGTTCATAGCATGTGTTGTGTTGGATGTATATCTAGTTGCCCGATATGTGGGATTTGCATTGCTGTTCTTTTCTCATGAGTGTATTCAGTCATGCTAATGAACCTGTATCTATGCTGTACCCTTTTTGTCCATACATTTCATTTATATAATTTATCACTATTCACCAGGGCATCACAGTGGAGCTTCTCAATGTAGTATAGTTGATTTCTTACTCTTTATTTTTTGTCTGTAATTGTCATGACTCCCCCCACACATTTACTGTTTCTGCTAGTATTTTGTCAGCTACAATAAATTTTATTCTGATTTGGTTGCAACGAGTTAATCAATGATTACAATCATTTTGTCTGGTGATGAAATCTTTTCTATATCTCATTGGCTTTTTATTTACCTTTGTATTTTTTTATATAATTTTTTAACAGCTTAAGGCATTGTCAGCTTTATCTTCGCTGCTTCAGCAAAGGTCATCAAAAGAAATTGTTCCAATTATTCCCCAATGGGTATGTGCTTTTAATATATTTCCTGTATCAGGCCCTTTCACTTTACATGAGGAATATCTATACGTTGAACATTGAACAAGTTGTTCTTTTCAATAGCAATTTTCATTTCCCCATGCAACACAAAAGAGTTTTATTCCCCCTAATGTTCTAATAGTTCGCTGATGCTCTTGTCTCAATTTTTTAATATACTTATTTAATTGACTTGATCGTTTAATTTGTTGTTCAGGCGTTTGAATATAAAAAGCTGTTGCTGGACTATAATAGGGATGTTAGGCGGGCTACTCATGATACCATGACCACACTTGTTACTTCTGTTGGGTTAGAACTTGGACCTATTCTAATGAGCTTTTTATTCATGCCTATATCTTGCATTTTTAACTGTTTAGTTTGAAGTATTTGAACACTTGGGAATTTGATGAGTTGATGTTGCTTTATTTTATGAATAAATTTATGCACATGCTTTCCCCACCATGGTAGTTTTGCAGATTTATGCCCATGGTTGAATGGCTCTCTATCAAAACATGCTCAACAATCATTGTATTTGAACTCTTCCCTATCAATTTTCTGATTGGTTATAACTTAAAAGTTGCTTGCTTAAATAACGTATGAACAAGCCAAGTATCTTTTGGACATTGGTGTGTACATAATAAACAAAGGCCTTATCCCAGTTTCCACCTAGCATGGAAATTATAGTCTACCAAACATACATATACATTGAAGAGGTTATTTTAATATGTACCTATTGAACTGGTTTCGAGCATCTGAATTTTATTAAATTAAGATTATTCATTTATGGGTTAAATATGTTTTTGGTCTGTAAGCTGGTCCTTCTGAAGTCTTACTATGTTATGTTGAGTGAATTTAATTCACATAGTCAGAGACTTGGTGTTGACTTCACTTTCCACGCCCTTCTCAGGAGAGATTTAGCTCCGCATTTGAAGACTTTGATGGGACCATGGTGGTTTGCACAATTTGATCCAGCTTATGAAGTTTCTCGGGCAGCAAAAAGGTCTTTGCAGGTTTGCTATATTAATTTTATATACAGTTGGGTTTTAAATAATTTCTATTCATTATTGATGTTGAGAAGGAAAAGAGACATGTGATGGAATTCATGCATTTAACACAAGAGGATACTATATATTCGAAGAGTCATAAATACATGGATTTTCAGCTAGTCTCTTCACTGTTATTGCATCAAACCAGAATATTTTCAAGTTCCACCATCTTAGGCTTATGCTGCTTGTAATATGTTAAGCCGAGACTGGTTCAATATTGGTAGGTACCCAAGAATGGAATTCCAAAAAAGAACACTTTTATTTAGAAATAGGATAAATAACAGGAGAGAATTTCTCCTCCAAGGGTTTCTCACTCACATTGGAGTTGCTAATCTATTTACAAACTTTACATTATTCAAATGGTGATTTCTATCCATTGTATTCTCCTATTTATACATATCTCTAACTAACTTCCCTAATCATCTCCTTATATCTGACTAACTAACCTATTTTACTCCTCCTTATCCTATAACTCCTCTTATCTAACAAGCTCCGCTCCCATCCCATATCCTAACAAACTACTCATTATCTTATATCCTAACAAATATCGATCCACAAACAAGCCTGATTTTCATTGACTTTCACTAGGATCCTTTGAGATGTTGTGTAAGTTTGTGATATCAGGATAAGAAGGACGAACCATCTACAACAAAACAACAACAACCAAGCCTTATCCCACTAAGTGGGGTCGGCTACATGGGTCAAATTCCATCATAATGTTCTATCGAAGATCATGTTTCTATCCAATTTGTTAATCTCGAGATCTTTCATAAGGATGAACCATCTGTAAAATTTATTTTGTTTGACATTTGATATATTTCAGTGTAAATACATGCTTTTGAACCAATAAGTAGTTGCCCTAAGCCACTTCAATAAAACCCTCTAATTATTTACATTGAGCTCATTATCATGAATAATCTGTCTTGAAGGCTTATGCATGTTTTCCCCACGCAGACCTATGTGTGCTTAAGCACATGCTCAAAATTTGCATGCTGAGTATAACAGAATCCTGACATTGTGTTAGGAAACCTGGATTTAGAATGAATAGTAACACTTATTAAAAAAAAAAAGAAAGAATAAGAGAGAAAACCCTCCTAGGGTAGGGTCCCCCCTTCTACAAGAGAGCCACTGTTCTATTCATTAAAAGTTTAAAATACTCAATAATAATACTCCCTCTATTCATGTGTGCTTCTATTTATACATGACACATTCTAACTAATCAATAACTAACTAACTTCCGCAACAAACCACCCTCTATTCTATATCCAAACACATTGTTGGAAGAAATTTTACATTTTGGAAATCGCAATGTGATATAGAAATTTTTAAAATGGCTTTGTATTCTTTGGCCTCTTCCACTAATGTTTTTCTTATACTACCTAGTTATGTTTCAAAAGTAAAGTGCATTAATACACTTAACTTGAATATGTTGAAGTAATCTTCAAAGTTTCTCTAAAATGATTAAATATGCCAAAGTGCAATCCATTATGTGTGTGTGTGTTTTGTATTCAATTTCAATTGCATTTTTCTCTATTTATAACATTCATTTGCTAAGTGTACAAGACTACCTCAGTATATTCTCTGATGGAAGCTTTATTGCTTGAACCTGAATAAGTTTGTTACCAAATTTGTGCCACATGTGATTCATGTTTTAATCCTTGTTTGATTGTATTAGGCTATCTTTCCAGCACAGGAAAAAAGACTTGATGCTTTGATTTTATGCACAGCAGAGATATTCATGTATTTAGAAGAAAACCTAAAGCTCACACCACAAAGTTTGTCTGACAAAGCTGTTGCCGTGGATGAGTTGGAAGAGATGTACCAACAGGTATACATGAAAATCACTTTAATATATGGTAAATCTTGATGGTAGGATGTCTTATATTGTATGCAAGGATTTTAAAATATTGGTTGGTAGATACCTTGCTTTGTGTTTAATATGCTTTTAGTCCATGTAAAATTACAGGTCTTTCGTGTTTAGTCAAGGTAGTTAAAATCAACATTTTACTCAAAATTGGGAAGGGGAAGTAAAATCGTAAATCATGGAATTGTAACACTAATCATAAGATTATACAAAATTTTAAAACTCATATATGCATCTAAAATAGAATTACTTAAGACATAGAAAATCTTGAATCACTTGAAATACTGTGTAAATTTAAATTTATATGCACAACTCACAAGTAAGATAATTAAAACCTTAAATAACACTTCAAATGCTTATGTAAGTTTAAATTCATTCGTAAAAATAATCACATAAACATTTCAAAGATCATAGTTTATATACAATTCATTGATTTACCGGAGGGGCGATTCAACCAAGATAGGATTAGAGTTAGTTACCTCTAACCTGTGCGGAGGATTAGAGTTAGTTAAGATCAGTTGGCACTAACCTGCACATGTGTGCAGGATTAGGATCCTATATAATAATGTAGTCATTCAGCATTGTTAATCAATGAAAAAAAGAATTACTCTAAACAAGATTCAGTTATGAGTTCTCCATAAACTAATAACCCAAAATATTCAGTCACACTTGCTGCAGTATAACAATGAAATTCACTGTCAAGCAGTGCTAAGTGGTATCAAGCCCAAGGCCAAATTTCAATGTCTATATAATTCAATCCTTCCATTGCCCTTAATAGTACAACCATTTTGCATAAAAGACTCTTCTTCCTTTTGCCTGCCATTAATACCAGTCTTCCTTCCTGATTATGCTCTCTATGCCTTTGCGTCGGTTGATTTGATTTGACTCAAGATTTAGCCCCAACTCTCTTGGTTTCTATCACATGGTCCATCGTCAACGCAGATCGCCTTCTCTTTGGTTACAGTTTAATGGTTCAGTAATTCAATGTATTTAACTGATATTCAAATTTTCCATTTTGGACCATGTAATTTTACTTCATGAAACTTATTCTCTATTTTGGTCTTACAGGTGATATCATCAACGTTATTGGCATTGGCCTCTCTTTTTGACGTTTTAATTTTCCCACAACAAGAGCAACCTGCTTCGGAGAATATCACTACTGAACCTAAACATGCTTCAAAGGCCAGGGTGGCTGCTATTTCTTTTGGTGAAAAGCTGTTAGCAGATCATAAGCACTTCCTAGATTTCTTGAAGTCTAAAAGACCTACTATCCGATCTGCTACCTATACTGTATTGAAGAGCTTCATGAAAAATATGCCACATGCCATTACCGAAGGGAATATAAAAAGTCTTGCGGGAGCAATTCTCGGTGCTTTCAGTGAGAAGGATCCAACATGTCATGCCTCAATGTGGGATGTAATACTACTTTTTTCTAGAAGGTTCCCAGGAGGTTGGAGTTCCTTAAACGTTCAGAAAAACATTCTGAATCCTTTTTGGAATTTTCTTAGGAATGGGTGCTTCGGTTCCCAACAGGTCTCATACCCAGCTTTGGTTTTATTTTTAGACAACATGCCTCCTAAAGCTGTTGTGGGGGATAAGTTTTTTCTTGAATTTTTCAAAAGCTTGTGGGCGGGAAGGAAAACTTCTCTATCAGCAGATAGGCTAGCATTTTTCCAGGCATTCAAGGAGTGTTTTCTTTGGTCCTTGAAAAATGCTTCAAGGTACACATTTTTCCTTGTGATAGTGGTTCTGTGTATTTGGATTCATTTACTCCATGCTTATGTCTTCCCTATATTCAATGTTTTTTCCTATAACCAAATTGTTTTCTATCTGTATCAGATATAATGACGGAGAGGATTCTATCAGTCATTTCCGAGCCACTCTCGTTGATAATATCCTAGCAAAGCTTATATGGAGGGATTTTCTTACGACCGGAAGCTCCAAAAGTTATGATATAATCAGCACAGGAAAAGAATCTGAATCATCTGAGAAAAACATTTCTCATAGCAAGAAAGTGGATATGCTTAGTAAGAAATATCCAATGCCTTATTTGCAAGCATTGGGAAAGTGCATTGTTGAAATCCTTTTAGGCATTCATATATTAGATATCAATCTTCTATCTGTTTTTACTGTGGAACTTGAAAATAATTGCATGAGCGTTCTTCAGCAAGCAGGCAACGTGGAGATGGTTGAACAAATCATTTTGTTCATGTTATTGCTGGAGCAACATGCAGTTATGGAAGGTGCAACTTGGCCCTTGGTTTATATTGTTGGACCGATGGCGAAATCTTTCTCAATCATTAGGTCTTCTGTAAGTGGATATTACTACAAACTTGTTTGCCATTTTGTTTTTAATTTATTTAGATATTAATTATGCACATGGTGTGGGAAATGGTTTGGTTGTTGTAGAGTCACTAAATCAGTCTCTTTTTCAAACTTGAGGATTATGTTTTAGGTTATATATTCTCAGATTTTGGGTTGAGCCTAACTCATCTCTACAAACGATTTGTAAGGTGAGGATTGCCCCCACTTATAAGGACATGTTCAGGCTATATATTGTCTGTTGTGGGACTCTTAACACCCCCCCTCACGCCCAGGACTAGACAACTGGAGCGTGGAAATAAATGGTGGGTGGCCCGATAGCGGAAACCTGATAGCAAGTGGCTCACCGGATTTTAAACGAGGCTCTTGATACCATGTTAAGAAATGTGGTTGAGCCTAACTCATCCCTACAAAATCGGCTTTCGGGAAGATGACCTACCATCACCCTTGGTTCTTTCTTCTGTTTTTCCACTATCTTTTTCCACTACAAAACCAGACTCTGATACCATCTCAGAATTTGGGTTGAGTCTAACTCATTCCTACAAAACTGGCTCGTAAGGTGAGGATTGTCCCCACTTATAAGGACATGTTCAGGCTATATAATGTCCGATGTAGAATTCTTAACATATATCATACACAGTTTACAATATCTTGAAATGGGGACTATACAAAAAGGGTATCTTCTGATTTAGTCTTTAAGACATTGATTCTATGCATAATTAGAGTATAAATAAATATGTCATCAATTTGAGGGAATTACTTATCATGTCAACTCTGTCGTTGATTTAGCCTGTTAATAAAAAGGGGATTAATGTTGCATAGGCTTATGGTAGTTATTTATTTATTTTTAATTTAGTATTATTTGGATGACTATTTAAAAAAAATAAATATTTGGATTTCCTCTACTGAGCTCTTCCTTAATCACCCTGTTTTTAAATATCAGGATTCACCAGATACTGTGAAACTTCTATCTGTCGCTGTTTCAATATTTGGACCACAGAAAATAGTCCAAGAAGTTTTTAATCAGAAAAGAGGGCACTGTGGTGGGGATGAATCATCAAAAGCTGAAGAATTTCTGCAAATCTTCAAGAATACTTTTGTCCCTTGGTGTCTGCAGCCAAATAGTTGCTCAACTAATGCTCGTTTTGATTTGTTGTTGACCTTGCTTGATGACGAGTATTTCAAAGAACAATGGTCTATCATTGTCAATTATGTGATTAGCCAAAGTTATTCTGGATCCCCGGCAGGTTTGATAAACTCTGACCAAGCAACAATGTTGGCCACACTCCTGGAAAAAGCAAGGGATGAGAGTATGAAGAGGAAGGCAAGAGATGGTTCCAGTTATAGACCAGGCACTAATCCTGAAGATTGGTATCATGAATGTCTGGAATCATATGCTACTGCTGCTTCTCGTTCTTTGCCTCCATATAGCGCATCTCATGTGCAGTTTATGTGGTATGTCCAAAGTTTTATACTTTGATTTCACACGGTTAAAATTTAATGTCAACAATGTAATAAATATACTTATTTGTGTTGTTTCTAAATTTAATTTCAGTTGTCTTCACACATAAGTTAGTCTTCAGTCCCCATGCCTTGCATGGGACAGTTTGAAAATTGAATATGGATATAGTCATACAGGAAGAAAATAAAATAAAACAGTCAACTACAAATGGAAAGCTTGTTAACAACTTACACACATATTGTTGTAATACAAGGAAATCTCGTTCTGTTTTGGGGTTGTTTTGTCCGAATGCAGTTATTTTTGATCTGTTAGAAAGCCCTAAATTCTCACATGTTAGAAAGCCTTAAATTCTCACATACGAGCTTGACGGGTTTGTAGTTTTTTTTTGGGTTTTTTCTGCTTTCACAACCTATGCTGTGTCTGAAAGCCATAGCGTGATCAATTCTGAAACTGCCAAGCGTTATTCAATAATGCCATGGCATGATCACTTTCTGAAGCTGTATGTATCATGTACTTAATTTTGTGTTGAACCCAATCTAGAGAAATTTAAGATTAATTGGCTGGAGTGCTCTTAACTCTGATCTTACACTTTTTAAATGCAGCTCTCTTCTCGGTGGTTCATCAGAAGGAAAATCTATGCCTTTTCTGTCAAGGAGTGCATTGATCCTCATCTATGAGGAGATTCTAAGGAGGTTAGTTAGTTTTATACAGGGTTCGTCTTTTCCTTGGGCACAAGATGCAGCTTCTATGTTAAGCAATGATGCAGAAATCTGTGTAGAACATGATAGCTCTTTTAACATTGTTGAGAAGGCGAAGATCTCTCTTGATATACTTGATGGTAGTTTCTTTTGCCTGAACACACTGGATGGGGAAGGTGAAATTGTATCAGGAATTTTATCAGCAATCTTTGTCATTGAGTGGGAGTGCAATTTAAGTGAAGCTTTGGACTATTCACTTGATGAGAAATCAATGAGCAGAGTCAAAGCCAGACAATCATTTGGAGAATATGTGCGTGCTTTCCATAACAAGATAAATGTGCACTTTCTAAAAAGCTTATGCATAGATACCCGCAGGAGGCTGTTGAATATCTTAGTTCAGTCAGTCAAGTCTGCAATATTTGTTGAAGATAAACACGTTAATGACAAAATCACATCATTATGCTTTACATGGGTGCTTGAAATTCTTGAACGTGTCTGTGTGGATGAAAATGATAAACAGAATCTTCTACATCAGTTGCTGAGCAGAGATGAAAGATGGCCTGTGTTTGTAGTGCAAAATTTCAGCTCAACAAAGGTATTCACACATTTGGTAATTTGTCTCTATTAAATAGATATTTTGTTGTAATAAGCACTTTTGTTTACATGATAGTATGGAAAGTATGTTGGATAAAGTATGTTGTGTTGGGATATCAATGTCAATATTGGTAGTGAGTGAGCTATGGTAGGCTTTACCAGCCAGACAATCTACATTTTAAATTTTTAATGCTTTATCCAATATCAGATAGCGTGTTACAGATGAAGTTAGTCATGAATTGCTTATTTGAAATATGTAGTTTGGACATGTAAGCTGTAGTTGATGATCCTGCCTAATATATAAAGAAATAAGGTAGTACTTTTAATCTCTAGTTTTTACCGCCTGCAGGCTCCAGGACACCAGAAATTTGTAGCACTAATTGACAAGTTAATCCAAAAAATAGGAATAGATAGAGTTATTGCTGGTTGTGCAATGCCTAATTTGTCTATGTTTGAAAGAAGTCAAGGGATTGCATCATCTGCATGGCTAGCTGCTGAAATACTGTGCACATGGAGATGGCCAGGAAACAGTGCTATGTCTTCTTTCTTACCTTCACTGAGTGCATATGCCAAAAGAAGTGATTCTCCTCAGGAAAGCCTGTTAGATAACATATTGAACATCTTGCTCGACAGATCTCTTATTTATGGAGGTGATAGTACAAAGAGTTCTGTGAGTATGTGGCCAGTTCCAGCTGATGAAATGGAAGGAATTGAAGAACCATTCTTAAGAGCGCTTGTTTCCTTTCTGTCTACTTTGTTCAAAGAGAACATATGGGGGACTAAGAAGGCATCATATCTTATTGAACTTCTCGTGAATAAACTATTTCTTGGTGAAGAAGTAAATACAATTTGTCTTAAGATTCTTCCTTTGCTTATCAGTGTACTTCTAGAACCATTTTATGGATATGTGGAGCCCGGTAAAGGTGTTGAACCCTGTTCTTTAGAAGAAAGATTTGTGCAAAACACCATGATAGATTGGCTTGAGAGGGCTCTAAAGCTTCCCCCTTTGGTCACATGGACAGCAGGACAAGGTAAATTTTTATTTCTTGTGAATGGTAGTGGTACATGCTAATTCATCAGAGACCTGAATTGGCATTTTTTGGTTGCAGGTATAAATGGTTAACTAAAATTATGCGTTGTGTGTTTGCATTTATGGCCTGTGTTTACTTGCAACAGTGCAAATAGTCCGTTTCACTTAAAAATATTCTTTAATATAATGTTTATTCAGAAACTTCTTTTGCCATCAATTGTGAGTGAATACTGGATGGTATTAATAAAACTGGTCATGACTCTTGTAGATATGGAAGGTTGGCTTCGGTTGGTAATTGCCTGTTATCCTTTCAGCGCAATGGGTGGTCCTCAAGCATTAAAGCCAGCGAGAAGTATCAGCCCTGATGAGAGAAAACTTTTATATAAATTATTCCTGAAGCAGAGGCTTGTTGCTGGAGTATCTGCAATGACCAACCAGCTTCCAGTTGTGCAGATGCTGCTATCAAAACTTATGGCTGTTTCAGTAGGTTATTGCTGGAATGATTTTAATGAAGAAGATTGGGAGTTTCTGTTGTCTAACCTAAGGTGTTGGATTCAATCAGTAGTTGTTATGATGGAGGATGTAACCGAAAATGTAAATGGTTTAGTTGATAATTCATCTGATAGTTTGGATGAAATGTGTAAAAAAATTGAGAAAATTATTTTGATTTCGGATCCTTTTCCCATAAAGATTTCTGAAATTGCCCTTTTATCCTTTTCACTTTTCCTTAAGCATTGTAAACATCAACAAACTGAAGACACGGATAATTCAAATACAATGAAAACAGAAAAGTTGGACTCTGCTAAAGATCGGATTGTAGAAGGTATACTACGATTACTATTTTGTACTGGCATATCTGAAGCTATTGCAAATGCATACTTCAAAGAAGCTGCATCAGTTATTGCGTCGTCACGGGTTACATATGCATCTTTTTGGGAATTTGTAGCTTGTGCTGTCCTTGATTCCTCTTCACAGGCTAGAGATAGATCAGTGAAATCAGTTGCATTTTGGGGACTAAGCAAAGGGTCTATTAGCTCATTGTATGCTATACTTTTTACTTCGAAGCCAATTCCTTTGTTGCAGTTTGCTGCATATTTTGTTCTTTCAAATGAACCTGTTTTAAGCACGGCTGTCGTTGAAGATAGTGCTTGCAACTCAGTCATAAATGCTACCAGTGACCAGGATTCCAACCGTTTTGACACGTCAATAGAAGAAAAGGTCCGTTTAAAAGAAGAAATATCTTACAGGGTCGAAAGGGCACCTTATGAGGTTCTTGAAATGGACTTACTTGCGCATCAACGTGTAAGAATACTTTATTTGGAAACATAGTTGAACTATATGCTATTTGTGATAGATTATCCTAGTTAGTTAATATAAGACAGTTAGTAAGTCAATTAGTTAGGAGCGTGATATGAGAGGCTATGAATAATAGGAGGGATTAGAAATCTTTGGTTTTGTAAGGAAATAGAATTGATACCATTTTTATGAAAGACCTGATTATTCTTTTGCGCTCTAATTTCCTTGAAAAACCAAAGACACTCTAATACATCCTTCTATTATTTAGCACCCCTCATCTAACCCCAAAAACTAACAGACTAACATTTCACTAGTTAATGAAAAGACTTCCTACCAATATGTCAAGCATTTGTATGTTTATTTACTTCATCTTTCCATTGGAGAACTATTGGTCTAAAAAAATCTATTGCAATTTGCAGGTAAATCTCTTCCTGGCTTGGTCTTTGTTGATATCACATCTATGGTCGTTGCCTTCATCATCATCTGATAGGGAGAGACTGATACAGTACATTCAAGATTCTGCTACTCCAGTTATTTTAGATTGCCTTTTTCAGCATATTCCTGTACAGATTTCCTCGATTCAAAATCTGAAGAAGAAAGATGCAGAGATTTCTGGTGCCTTATCAAAACCGGCAAGTGCTGCAACCAAAGCCACCATCACTGGTTCACTCTTGTTCTCTGTGGAATCTCTTTGGCCTATTGAGTCGGAGAAAATTTCATCACTTGCTGGAGCAATCTATGGCTTCATGCTTCATGTTCTTCCTGCTTATGTCCGTGGCTGGTTTAATGATTTGCGTGATCGTAACACATCAACTGCCATTGAATCCTTTACAAGGACTTGCTGCAGCCCTCCCCTTATTGCAAACGAATTAACCCAGGTATGGTGTAGTTTTATGGTTGCCTAAAACAGCTTAGTTTTATTTTATTTTTGTTAAACTGCCTGGTATCTGGTGAAGGGTAGAGGGAAATGAGAGAAAAGGCAGAAATTAATGAAACGTTTTAGTACAGTAGTCTGGTCTCTACTGCCTTACAAGGACTGCGAATGAGTTGGATATCTGAAAATTTGTTTTTATTTATTGTTTATTAAACTGCCCACCTGGTTTTGTGCTGTAAATTACTGAAAATCATTGTCATAGTTAGATAATCTGTTTTTGGTTTGAACAGCATGCAATTATTATGGTTGCCTAAAACAACTTAGTTTTATTTTATTTTTGTTAAACTGCCTGGTATTTGGTGAAGGGTAGAGGGAAAGGAGAGAAAAGGTAGAAATTAATGAAACGTTTTAGTACAGTAGTCTGGTCTCTACTGCCTTACAAGGACTGCGAATGAGTTGGATATCTGAAAATTTGTTTTTATTTATTGTTTATTAAACTGCCCACCTGATTTTGTGCTGTAAAATTTCTGAAAATCATTGTCATAGTTAGATAATTAGATAATCTGTTTTTGGTTTGAACAACATGCAATTATTAAAAAGGACGTGTAAGACTTGGCTTTAGGTCAAACAGTTGACGATATTTAATCCATGTGATTGTCCTCACCGTAGAAATTGTGTATTTCTTATTGAGTTTGTACATAATAGAATAGGATATATAAATAGCCTAGGGAGTACAAGTAACTATAGAAACTAATTAAATCCTAATTAACTCAAATTAATTCCTATTTACAAGAAGGGAAATACAGCTATAAAATCTGTATTGCTGTCCCTTATTAATGGCTGAATAACTGCTGCAGATCAACAACCAACACTCCCCTCAAGTTGGGTCATAGATGTCCATCACACCCAACTTGAATCTTAAGTTTTCATAGTTGGCTCTAGGAAGTGCCTTGGTCAAGATATCAGCTGTTTGATGACTTGAGGGTGTGTGTTGAAGAGAATTAATCCATTGTCAATCTTCTCCTTGATGAAATGTCTATCAATTTCCACATGCTTTGTCTTGTCATATTGCACAGGATTTTTAGCAATGCTTATGGCAGCTTTGTCACACAATAGACTTACTTCATGGTAAGTATGAATTGTAGTTCCGCAAGCATCCTTTGGAGCCACATCCCTTCGCAAATCCCATGAGCCATTGACCTAGATTCTGCTTCAGCACTGCTTCTTGCAACCACAAATTGTTTCTTGCTTCTCCATGTCACTAAGTTGCCCCATACAAATGAGCAATACCTACTGGTTGATCTTCTATCAGTTACTGAGCCAGCCCAATCTGCATCTGTGAATATTTCTATTTTCCTACTTGTGTCCTTTTTGAAATGCAGCCCCTTCCCTGGTGCCTTTTTGAGATACTGTAGAATACGGTTAACTGCTTTCATGTGAGTCTCTTTGGGATCGTTCATGTAGCAGCTAACCGTGCTGACAGAAAAACCAATGTCTGGCCGCGTATGGGTTAGGTAGATAAGTCTCCCAACCAGTCTTTGATACATCTCTTTATCAGTTGGTGGACTCTCTTTTTCCTCTCCTATTTTCACATTAGATTCCATAGGAGTTTCTGCTGGCCGGCATCCTAACATCTCCGTTTCTTGAAGTCAAGAGTATATTTCCTAGACAAATAAATTCCAAAATTTGATCGTGCCACTTCCATTCCAAGAAAATGCCGTAACTGACCAAGGTCTTTGACTTCAAATTCCTTAGCTAGTAACAATTTTAACCCTTCAATTCCAGTATAGTCATCACCTGTAATTATAATGTCGTCTACGTAAACAATGAAGACGGTTACCTTGCTTTCCTCTGAATGTTTTAAGAACACTGTGTGGTCTGTTTGGCATTGAGAGAAACCATGCATCCTAACCGCTCTTGTAAGCCTATCAAACCAAGCCCGCGGGGATTGCTTGAGCCCGTATAGTGATCTTTTGAGCTGACATACCTTGCCTGAATTTTCTGACGTCTCAAGTCCAGGTGGTATTCTCATGTAAACATCTTCTTCAAGTTCACCATTTAGGAAAACATTTTTTATATCTAGCTGATGAAGTGGCCAATCCAAATTTACCGCCAAGGAAAGGTGGACACGCACTGAGTTTAATTTTGCTACAGGTGCATAGGTCTCTTCATAGTCCATCCCATAAGACTGAGTGAATCCTTTTGCCACCAATCGAGCTTTATACCTGTTCACACTCCCGTCTACATTATATTTCACCGAGAATATCCATATGCATCCAACTGGCTTCTTTCCATCTGGAAGGTGACAGAGCTGCCACGTACCATTCTTCTCTAGTGCCTTGATTTCTTCCACAACCGCAGCCTTCCACTCTGGAACTAGGATAGCTTCATGAAAATTTTGAGGAATATGGGTGTTGTCCACTGAGTTGATGAAATTCTTGTACTCCTGCGACAATTTTTCACTAGGAACATGGTTCCCAATTGGGTGTTTGGTACAAGACCTCACTCCCTTTCTTAGGGAAATAGGTAAGTTCATAAGTGTCATTATCCAATAAATTAGAAGATGAGTCAATGCATGGTAATTTATCTTTGTGAGTAGGTTCAGAATCTGAATTTTGGGCAGAGCCTTGGTTTTGCTTTGGAAGAGTGCACGTTTCTACTGCCTTAAGAGTTTGAAGCTTGTTTTTTCTTCCTTGTGTATACATGTAGTTCTTTTCTTCCATTTGTTGTCTTGGTAACCTCAAGAGTGGTTGCTTGCTGGTCCAATTCAGGTTCCAGTAGGTTAGATTTTGGGACAGATTCTTGCTGGACAGATTCTGGTACATTTTCTGGAATGGTTTCTGGGACAGATTGCGGGACAGATTCTGGAACGGTTTCTGGGATTGCGGGACAGATTCTGGGACATATTTTGGTATAGTAATTTCCCAAGGTTGGTGTTCATCAATTGCTACTTTCTCCCCCTGAATGGCAGCCTTGGAATAAAAGGCATTCTCTTCATAAAACGTGACATCTGTAGTGTGATAGATTCGTCTTTTCTGAGGACAATAGCATTTATATCCTTTCTTGGTAGGAGAGTATCCCAATAATATACATTTGATGGCTTTTGGGTCCAGCTTGTTGGGATTTGGCTTTTGATCATGTACAAATGCCGTACATCCAAAAATCTTTGGTGGGAGATTTGTGATGAGTTTGGTCGAAGGATAAAAGGACAAGAGGGTTTGGTGAGGTGTGTTTAGGTTGAGTGTTTTGGGGGGCATTCTATTTATTAGGTATGATAAAGAAAGAACTGCGTCTCCCCAAAAATGGCTAGGTACATTCATGGACAACATGAGGGCTCGAGTGACTTCCAATAGGTGTCTATTTTTCCTCTCTGCTGTTCCATTTTGTTGGGGAGAATATGGACATGAAGTTTGGTGTACAATCCCATTTTTGGCAAGGTATGTACCAAGGGTGTGGTGGAAGTACTCCCCCCCTTATGAGGCCTTAGGATTTGAATGTTGCTTTGAAATTGGGTTTGAACCATTTTATGAAAGTTCTCAAATATACTCCCTACCTCTCTAACTTTTCTTTTATGAGAAACATCCGAGTGACTCTTGTATGGTCATCAATAAAGGTGACAAACAAACCACCTTGACCCAGTAATATTGTTCACTCGTGAAGGTCCCCACACGTCACTATGAATAAGGGTGAAAGGTTTATGGCTTATAAGCTTGTACGGGATAATGAGACTTGATGTGTTTGGCTAGTTCGCACACTTCACATTTGAAAAAACCAGAATCTTTATTAAATAATGATGGAAACATCTTCTTCAAATATATAAAATTTGGGTGTTCTAGGCGATAATGCCATAACATTACATTATTTTCATTCTTTGATGAACATGTAAGGGCAGCCTTGTATGATCTTTTATTTTGTTCTTCAACTCTTAGGTAGTAAAGACCTGCACTCTCCTCAACATTGCCAATCATCTTCCCCGAATTCATATCCTGAAATTCGCACAAATTTGGTAAAAACATAGCAATACATCCCAAATTTTTGGTTAATTTATAGATAGACAACAAGCTGTAATTTAATTTTGGAACATGTAAAACTGAACCTTTATCAGCCACTTTAGAGGTAGTACCATCTGCTATTCGAACAAAAGAGTAATATCTTTAGAGATAATCACTGAACCTTTACCAGCCACTTTAGAGGTAGTACCATCTGCTATTCGAACAAAAGATCCATCTTGACAGGGAGTGTATTTCGTAAATACATTGATGTCCCCAGTCATCTGATCTGATGTGCCAGAATCAACAATCCATTGGTTTGTTTTCTGGTGATTAACATGAAGGGAAGTAGAAAAATTACCTTTTTGGGCAAGAGTAGCAGCAGTGGAAGAAGTACTAGTGTTTTGTATTGCTTGTTGCATCATTTTCTGCAACATCTCTATTTGTTCTTTGTTGAAAGGGCTTGCCTCTGATGTACTTTTGGATTTGCTTTCATCAACAGCAGCAGCATATGCGCGTGTATCCTTGAATCTTGGTTTCAGATCCATGGGTTTCCCATGAAGCACCCAGCATGTTTCCTTTGTATGTCCGGGA
Source organism: Vicia faba (assembly GCA_948472305.1). NCBI lineage: Eukaryota > Viridiplantae > Streptophyta > Magnoliopsida > Fabales > Fabaceae > Vicia > Vicia faba. Next base: position 125,071 of record CATIWC010001009.1, read on the forward strand.
CACTTGCAGTGATCACACCATCCTCTCCCTTTCTTTGGTGGGCCTCTTGCTACAAGAGCAGAGCCTTCAATGTTTACATTTTTACTTCCCAACATAACTTTTCTTCTACTTTCTTCCCTTCTTACTTCTGCAAATGCTTCACGAATGCTAGGGAGAGGTTTAGTTCCCAGAATCCTTCCCCTTCATCTAAATTTTTATTCAGTCCCAATAAAAATTGATAGATTCTATCCTTCTCGATCAATTTTTTGTAGATTTTTTCATCCTCTGGACACCTCCACTGTGTCGACATAGATGACGAGTTGCTGCCAGTACTTTGTGAGAGTGTGATAGTACTCCGTTACTAGAGAGTCTCCTTGTTGAAGGTTATGCAAGAGACTTTTGATCTCAAATATGGCTGGAGTGTTATCCACATTTGAGTAGGTCTCCTTGGCTGCACTCCAGATTTCTGCAGCATTGCCATAATACATGAAATTTTCACCACACTCATTTGTCACGGAGTTGAGCAACCATGACATCACAAGACTGTTTTCAAGTTTCCACTTCGCATGGTTTGAATCAGTCTTTGCTGGCTGCTTAGCATCGCCGGTGATGTAGTCTTCCTTTCCCTTTCCTTGGAGGAAGAGTCAGACACATCTGGACCACTGTGTATAATTCTGTCCATTGAGCTTGTAACAAGTAATGAGAATTGTCTCATTATGACGACTGGTGGTGTTTCCAGTCGCATCCTTTGAATCAGCATCTGAGATGCTTGAGCTGTTTGTTTTTTCCTCCATGGGAAAACCCTAATTTTTTTCTTTTGGATCAGAACAGTAGTAGCTCTGATACCATGTAGAAATTGTGTATTTCTTATTGAGTTTGTACATATATATATATATATATATATATATATATATATATATATATATATATATATATATATATATATATATATATATATATATATATATATATATATATATATATATATATATATATATATATATATATATATATATATATATATATATATATATATATATATATATATATATAT
>CATIWC010001010.1:0-71005 GCA_948472305.1 Vicia faba
AAAATATTTTGAATATGTCAAAATCAAGACAATTAATATTCAAATATATTTTCCTTAATTCTTTGTGTCTAAATTTGTGTTTTTACCTAAAAATATTTAAAATCAGTTTAGAAATGTGTTTGCAAGTCAAAATCAAGATTTTTATGTGAAAAAATAGTGTATAGGTGGAAACATCCATGGATAGGTCATTTGATTTTGTAAAACAAAGTTTTTGTACCAAAATTATTGATAATATAAAAGTAGTCAATAATATTTGATTTATCCCACCCTATACATATTAGAGTTTATAGATATTACAACATCCTTATGTTATAGATACATTGCTTTTTTATAACTATCATTGAAATAAAAATAATTAAGGTTGATTTTGAACTGCTTAAATGCAATTGTCAATTTGGACACATAAGATATGACACAAACAACCAAAAAATATTCTCCATTGGAGATGCTTTAAAAGGTACACATATTCAGATGAGTTTTTTATCGAGATATTAAATACTTCGTACGTTTTGCCATAATAAAAAGGAGAAAAATGTAAATACACTTTCTATTTAAAAATATTTTGAATATGTCAAAATTAAGACAATTAATATTCAAATATATTTTCCTTAATTCTTTGTGTCTAAATTTGTGTTTTTACCTAAAAATATTTAAAATCAGTTTAGAAATGTGTTTGCAAGTCAAAATCAAGACTTTTATGTGAAAAAATAGTGTATAGGTGGAAACATCCATGGATAGGTCATTTGATTTTGTAAAACAAAGTTTTTGTACCCAAATTATTGATAATATAAAAGTAGTCAATAATATTTGTTTTATCCCACCCTATACATATTAGAGTTTATAGATATTACAACATCCTTATGTTATAGATACATTGCTTTTTTTTAACTATCATTGAAATAAAAATAATTAAGGTTGATTTTGAACTGCTTAAATGCAATTGTCAATTTGGACACATAAGATATGACACAAACAACCAAAAAATATTCTCCATTGGAGATGCTTTAAAAGGTACACATATTCAGAGGAGTTTTTTATCGAGATATTAAATACTTCGTACTTTTTGCCATAATAAAAAGGAGAAAAACGTAAATACACTTTCTATTCAAAAATATTTTGAATATGTCAAAATTAAGACAATTAATATTCATATATATTTTCCTTAATTCTATGTGTCTAAATGTGTGTTTTTACCTACAAATACTTAAAATCAGTTTTGAAATGTGTTTTCAAGTCAAAATCAAAATTTTTATGTGAAAAAAATAGTGTATAGGTGGATACATCCATGGATAGGTCATTTGATTTTGTAAAACAAAGTTTTTGTACCCAAATTATTGATAATATAAAACTAGTCAATAATATTTGATTTATCCCACCGTAGACATATTAGAGTTTATAGATATTACAGTAGAATATGCATCCTTATGTTATAGATACATTGCTTATTTAAAATTATCATTGAAATAAAAATAATTAAGGTTGATTATGAACTGCTTAAATGCAATAGTCAATTTGGACACACAAAATATTACACAAACAATCAAAAAATATTCTCCATTGGAGATGCTTTAAGGTACACATATTCAGAGGAGTTTTTTATCGAGATATTAAATACTTCCAACGTTTTGCCATAATAAAAAGGAGAAAAATGTAAATACACTTTCTATTTAAAAATATTTTGAATATGTCAAAATTAAGACAATTAATATTCATATATATTTTCCTTAATTCGTTGTGTCTAAATGTATGTTTTTACTTAAAATTACTTAAAATCAGTTTAGAAATGTGTTTTCAAGTCAAAATCAAGATTTTTAAGTGAAAAAATAGTGTATAAGTGGATACATCCATGGATAGGTCATTTGATTTTGTAAAACAAAGTTTTTGTACCCAAATTATTGATAATATAAAACTAGTCAATAATATTTTATTTATCCCACCGTAGACATATTAGAGTTTATAGATATTACAGTAGAATATGCATCCTTATGTTATAGATACATTGCTTATTTAAAATTATCATTGAAATAAAAATAATTAAGGTTGATTATGAACTGCTTAAATGCAATAGTCAATTTGGACACACAAAATATTACACAAACAATCAAAAAATATTCTCCATTGGAGATGCTTTAAGGTACACATATTCAGAGGAGTTTTTTATCGAGATATTAAATACTTCCAACGTTTTGCCATAATAAAAAGGAGAAAAATGTAAATACACTTTCTATTTAAAAATATTTTGAATATGTCAAAATTAAGACAATTAATATTCATATATATTTTCCTTAATTCTTTGTGTCTAAATGTATGTTTTTACTTAAAATTACTTAAAATCAGTTTAGAAATGTGTTTTCAAGTCAAAATCAAGATTTTTATGTGAAAAAATAGTGTATAAGTGGATACATCCATGGATAGGTCATTTGATTTTGTAAAACAAAGTTTTTTTACCCAAATTATTGATAATATAAAACTAGTCAATAATATTTTATTTATCCCACCGTAGACATATTAGAGTTTATAGATATTACAGTAGAATATGCATCCTTATGTTATAGATACATTGCTTATTTAAAATTATCATTGAAATAAAATAATTAAGGTTGATTATGAACTGCTTAAATGCAATAGTCAATTTGGACACACAAAATATTACACAAACAACCAAAAAATATTCTCCATTGGAGATGCTTTAAGGTACACATATTCAGAGGAGTTTTTTTATCGAGATATTAAATACTTCGTACGTTTTGCCATAATAAAAAGGAGAAAAATGTAAATACACTTTCTATTTAAAAATATTTTGAATATGTCAAAATTAAGACAATTAATATTCAAATATATTTTCCTTAATTCTTTGTGTCTAAATTTGTGTTTTTACCTAAAAATATTTAAAATCAGTTTAGAAATGTGTTTGCAAGTCAAAATCAAGATTTTTATGTGAAAAAATAGTGTATAGGTGGAAACATCCATGGATAGGTCATTTGATTTTGTAAAACAAAGTTTTTGTACCAAAATTATTGATAATATAAAAGTAGTCAATAATATTTGATTTATCCCACCCTATACATATTAGAGTTTATAGATATTACAACATCCTTATGTTATAGATACATTGCTTTTTTATAACTATCATTGAAATAAAAATAATTAAGGTTGATTTTGAACTGCTTAAATGCAATTGTCAATTTGGACACATAAGATATGACACAAACAACCAAAAAATATTCTCCATTGGAGATGCTTTAAAAGGTACACATATTCAGATGAGTTTTTTATCGAGATATTAAATACTTCGTACGTTTTGCCATAATAAAAAGGAGAAAAACGTAAATACACTTTCTATTCAAAAATATTTTGAATATGTCAAAATTAAGACAATTAATATTCATATATATTTTCCTTAATTCTTTGTGTCTAAATGTGTGTTTTTACATAAAATTACTTAAAATCAGTTTAGAAATGTGTTTTCAAGTCAAAATCAAGATTTTTATGTGAAAAAATAGTGTATAAGTGGATACATCCATGGATAGGTCATTTGATTTTGTAAAACAAAGTTTTTGTACCCAAATTATTGATAATATACAAGTGGTCAATAATATTTGGTTTATCCCACCCTATACATATTAGAGTTTATAGATATTACAACATCCTTATGTTATAGATACATTGCTTTTTTATAACTATCATTGAAATAAAAATAATTAAGGTTGATTTTGAACTGCTTAAATGCAATATTCAATTTGGACACATAAGATATGACACAAACAACCAAAAAATATTCTCCATTGGAGATGCTTTAAAAGGTACACATATTCAGAGAAGTTTTTTATCGAGATATTAAATACTTCGTACGTTTTGCCATAATAAAAAGGAGAAAAATGTAAATACACTTTCTATTCAAAAATATTTTGAATATGTCAAAATTAAGACAATTAATATTCATATATATTTTCCTTAATTCTTTGTGTCTAAATGTGTGTTTTTACCTAAAAATACTTAAAATCAGTTTAGAAATGTGTTTTTAAGTCAAAATCAAGATTTTTATGTGAAAAAATAGTGTATAGGTGGATACATCCATGGATAGGTCATTTGATTTTGTAAAACAAAGTTTTTGTACCCAAATTATTTATAATATAAAACTAGTCAATAATATTTGATTTTTCCCACCGTAGACAAATTAGAGTTTATAGATATTACAGTAGAATATGCATCCTTATGTTATAGATACATTGCTTATTTAAAATTATCATGGAAAAAAAAATAATTAAGGTTGATTATGAACTGCTTAAATGCAATAGTCAATTTGGACACACAAAATATGACACAGACAACCAAAAAATAATCTGCATTGGAGATGCTTTAAGGTACAAATATTCAGAGGAGTTTTTTATCGAGATATTAAATACTTCGTACGTTTTGCCATAATAAAAAGGAGAAAAATGTAAATACACTTTCTATTTAAAAATATTTTGAATATGACAAAATTAAGACAATTAATATTCATATATATTTTCCTTAATTCTTTGTGTCTAAATGTGTGTTTTTACCTAAAAATACTTAAAATCAGTTTAGAAATGTGTTTGCAAGTCAAAATTAAGATTTTTATGTGAAAAAATAGTGTATAGGTGGAAACATCCATGGATAGGTCCTTTGATTTTGTAAAACAAAGTTTTTGTACCCAAATTATTGATAATATAAAAGTAGTCAATAATATTTGATTTATCCCACCCTATACATATTAGAGTTTATAGATATTACAGCATCCTTATGTTATAGATACATTGCTTTTTTATAACTATCATTGAAATAAAAATAATTAAGGTTGATTTTGAACTGCTTAAATGCAATTGTCAATTTGGACACATAAGATATGACACAAACAACCAAAAAATATTCTCCATTGGAGATGCTTTAAAAGGTACACATATTCAGAGGAGTTTTTTATCGAGATATTAAATACTTCGTACGTTTTGCCATAATAAAAAGGAGAAAAATGTAAATACACTTTCTATTTAAAAATATTTTGAATATGACAAAATTAAGTCAATTAATATTCATATATATTTTCCTTAATTCTTTGTGTCTAAATGTGTGTTTTTACCTAAAAATATTTAAAATCAGTTTAGAAATGTGTTTGCAAGTCAAAATTAAGATTTTTATGTGAAAAAATAGTGTATAGGTGGAAACATCCATGGATAGGTCATTTGATTTTGTAAAACAAAGTTTTTGTACCCAAATTATTGATAATATAAAAATAGTCAATAATATTTGATTTATCCCACCCTATACATATTAGAGTTTATAGATATTACAACATCCTTATGTTATAGATACATTGCTTATTTAAAATTATCATTGAAATAAAATAATTAAGGTTGATTATGAACTGCTTAAATGCAATAGTCAATTTGGACACACAAAATATTACACAAACAACCAAAAAATATTCTCCATTGGAGATGCTTTAAGGTACACATATTCAGAGGAGTTTTTTTATCGAGATATTAAATACTTCGTACGTTTTGCCATAATAAAAAGGAGAAAAATGTAAATACACTTTCTATTTAAAAATATTTTGAATATGTCAAAATTAAGACAATTAATATTCAAATATATTTTCCTTAATTCTTTGTGTCTAAATTTGTGTTTTTACCTAAAAATATTTTAAATCAGTTTAGAAATGTGTTTGCAAGTCAAAATCAAGACTTTTATGTGAAAAAATAGTGTATAAGTGGATACATCCATGGATAGGTCATTTGATTTTGTAAAACAAAGTTTTTGTACCCAAATTATTGATAATATAAAAGTAGTCAATAATATTTGTTTTATCCCACCCTATACATATTAGAGTTTATAGATATTACAACATCCTTATGTTATAGATACATTGCTTTTTTATAACTATCATTGAAATAAAAATAATTAAGGTTGATTTTGAACTGCTTAAATGCAATTGTCAATTTGGACACATAAGATATGACACAAACAACCAAAAAATATTCTCCATTGGAGATGCTTTAAAAGGTACACATATTCAGATGAGTTTTTTTATCGAGATATTAAATACTTCGTACGTTTTGCCATAATAAAAAGGAGAAAAACGTAAATACACTTTCTATTCAAAAATATTTTGAATATGTAAAAATTAAGACAATTAATATTCATATATATTTTCCTTAATTCTTTGTGTCTAAATGTGTGTTTTTGCATAAAATTACTTAAAATCAGTTTAGAAATGTGTTTTCAAGTCAAAATCAAGATTTTTATGTGAAAAAATAGTGTATAAGTGGATACATCCATGGATAGGTCATTTGATTTTGTAAAACAAAGTTTTTGTACCCAAATTATTGATAATATAAAACTAGTCAATAATATTTTATTTATCCCACCGTAGACATATTAGAGTTTATAGATATTAAAGTAGAATATGCATCCTTATGTTATAGATACATTGCTTATTTAAAATTATCATTGAAATAAAAATAATTAAGGTTGATTATGAACTGCTTAAATGCAATAGTCAATTTGGACACACAAAATATTACACAAACAATCAAAAAATATTCTCCATTGGAGATGCTTTAAGGTACACATATTCAGAGGAGTTTTTTATCGAGATATTAAATACTTCCAACGTTTTGCCATAATAAAAAGGAGAAAAATGTAAATACACTTTCTATTTAAAAATATTTTGAATATGTCAAATTAAGACAATTAATATTCATATATATTTTCCTTAATTCTTTGTGTCTAAATGTATGTTTTTACTTAAAATTACTTAAAATCAGTTTAGAAATGTGTTTTCAAGTCAAAATCAAGATTTTTATGTGAAAAAATAGTGTATAAGTGGATACATCCATGGATAGGTCATTTGATTTTGTAAAACAAAGTTTTTTTACCCAAATTATTGATAATATAAAACTAGTCAATAATATTTTATTTATCCCACCGTAGACATATTAGAGTTTATAGATATTACAGTAGAATATGCATCCTTATGTTATAGATACATTGCTTATTTAAAATTATCATTGAAATAAAAATAATTAAGGTTGATTATGAACTGCTTAAATGCAATAGTCAATTTGGACACACAAAATATTACACAAACAACCAAAAAATATTCTCCATTGGAGATGCTTTAAGGTACACATATTCAGAGAGTTTTTTTATCGAGATATTAAATACTTCGTACGTTTTGCCATAATAAAAAGGAGAAAAATGTAAATACACTTTCTATTTAAAAATATTTTGAATATGTCAAAATTAAGACAATTAATATTCAAATATATTTTCCTTAATTCTTTGTGTCTAAATTTGTGTTTTTACCTAAAAATATTTAAAATCAGTTTAGAAATGTGTTTGCAAGTCAAAATCAAGATTTTTATGTGAAAAAATAGTGTATAGGTGGAAACATCCATGGATAGGTCATTTGATTTTGTAAAACAAAGTTTTTGTACCAAAATTATTGATAATATAAAAGTAGTCAATAATATTTGATTTATCCCACCCTATACATATTAGAGTTTATAGATATTACAACATCCTTATGTTATAGATACATTGCTTTTTTATAACTATCATTGAAATAAAAATAATTAAGGTTGATTTTGAACTGCTTAAATGCAATTGTCAATTTGGACACATAAGATATGACACAAACAACCAAAAAATATTCTCCATTGGAGATGCTTTAAAAGGTACACATATTCAGATGAGTTTTTTATCGAGATATTAAATACTTCGTACGTTTTGCCATAATAAAAAGGAGAAAAACGTAAATACACTTTCTATTCAAAAATATTTTGAATATGTCAAAATTAAGACAATTAATATTCATATATATTTTCCTTAATTCTTTGTGTCTAAATGTGTGTTTTTACATAAAATTACTTAAAATCAGTTTAGAAATGTGTTTTCAAGTCAAAATCAAGATTTTTATGTGAAAAAATAGTGTATAAGTGGATACATCCATGGATAGGTCATTTGATTTTGTAAAACAAAGTTTTTGTACCCAAATTATTGATAATATACAAGTGGTCAATAATATTTGGTTTATCCCACCCTATACATATTAGAGTTTATAGATATTACAGCATCCTTATGTTATAGATACATTGCTTTTTTATAACTATCATTGAAATAAAAATAATTAAGGTTGATTTTGAACTGCTTAAATGCAATATTCAATTGGACACATAAGATATGACACAAACAACCAAAAAATATTCTCCATTGGAGATGCTTTAAAAGGTACACATATTCAGAGAAGTTTTTTATCGAGATATTAAATACTTCGTACGTTTTGCCATAATAAAAAGGAGAAAAACGTAAATACACTTTCTATTCAAAAATATTTTGAATATGTCAAAATTAAGACAATTAATATTCATATATATTTTCCTTAATTCTTTGTGTCTAAATGTGTGTTTTTACCTAAAAATACTTAAAATCAGTTTAGAAATGTGTTTTTAAGTCAAAATCAAGATTTTTATGTGAAAAAATAGTGTATAGGTGGATACATCCATGGATAGGTCATTTGATTTTGTAAAACAAAGTTTTTGTACCCAAATTATTTATAATATAAAACTAGTCAATAATATTTGATTTTTCCCACCGTAGACAAATTAGAGTTTATAGATATTACAGTAGAATATGCATCCTTATGTTATAGATACATTGCTTATTTAAAATTATCATGGAAAAAAAAATAATTAAGGTTGATTATGAACTGCTTAAATGCAATAGTCAATTTGGACACACAAAATATGACACAAACAACCAAAAAATAATCTGCATTGGAGATGCTTTAAGGTACAAATATTCAGAGGAGTTTTTTATCGAGATATTAAATACTTCGTACGTTTTGCCATAATAAAAAGGAGAAAAATGTAAATACACTTTCTATTTAAAAATATTTTGAATATGACAAAATTAAGACAATTAATATTCATATATATTTTCCTTAATTCTTTGTGTCTAAATGTGTGTTTTTACCTAAAAATACTTAAAATCAGTTTAGAAATGTGTTTGCAAGTCAAAATTAAGATTTTTATGTGAAAAAATAGTGTATAGGTGGAAACATCCATGGATAGGTCCTTTGATTTTGTAAAACAAAGTTTTTGTACCCAAATTATTGATAATATAAAAGTAGTCAATAATATTTGATTTATCCCACCCTATACATATTAGAGTTTATAGATATTACAGCATCCTTATGTTATAGATACATTGCTTTTTTATAACTATCATTGAAATAAAAATAATTAAGGTTGATTTTGAACTGCTTAAATGCAATTGTCAATTTGGACACATAAGATATGACACAAACAACCAAAAATATTCTCCATTGGAGATGCTTTAAAAGGTACACATATTCAGAGGAGTTTTTTATCGAGATATTAAATACTTCGTACGTTTTGCCATAATAAAAAGGAGAAAAATGTAAATACACTTTCTATTTAAAAATATTTTGAATATGACAAAATTAAGTCAATTAATATTCATATATATTTTCCTTAATTCTTTGTGTCTAAATGTGTGTTTTTACCTAAAAATATTTAAAATCAGTTTAGAAATGTGTTTGCAAGTCAAAATTAAGATTTTTATGTGAAAAAATAGTGTATAGGTGGAAACATCCATGGATAGGTCATTTGATTTTGTAAAACAAAGTTTTTGTACCCAAATTATTGATAATATAAAAATAGTCAATAATATTTGATTTATCCCACCCTATACATATTAGAGTTTATAGATATTACAACATCCTTATGTTATAGATACATTGCTTATTTAAAATTATCATTGAAATAAAAATAATTAAGGTTGATTATGAACTGCTTAAATGCAATAGTCAATTTGGACACACAAAATATTACACAAACAACCAAAAAATATTCTCCATTGGAGATGCTTTAAGGTACACATATTCAGAGGAGTTTTTTTATCGAGATATTAAATACTTCGTACGTTTTGCCATAATAAAAAGGAGAAAAATGTAAATACACTTTCTATTTAAAAATATTTTGAATATGTCAAAATTAAGACAATTAATATTCAAATATATTTTCCTTAATTCTTTGTGTCTAAATTTGTGTTTTTACCTAAAAATATTTTAAATCAGTTTAGAAATGTGTTTGCAAGTCAAAATCAAGACTTTTATGTGAAAAAATAGTGTATAAGTGGATACATCCATGGATAGGTCATTTGATTTTGTAAAACAAAGTTTTTGTACCCAAATTATTGATAATATAAAAGTAGTCAATAATATTTGTTTTATCCCACCCTATACATATTAGAGTTTATAGATATTACAACATCCTTATGTTATAGATACATTGCTTTTTTATAACTATCATTGAAATAAAAATAATTAAGGTTGATTTTGAACTGCTTAAATGCAATTGTCAATTTGGACACATAAGATATGACACAAACAACCAAAAAATATTCTCCATTGGAGATGCTTTAAAAGGTACACATATTCAGATGAGTTTTTTATCGAGATATTAAATACTTCGTACGTTTTGCCATAATAAAAAGGAGAAAAACGTAAATACACTTTCTATTCAAAAATATTTTGAATATGTAAAAATTAAGACAATTAATATTCATATATATTTTCCTTAATTCTTTGTGTCTAAATGTGTGTTTTTACATAAAATTACTTAAAATCAGTTTAGAAATGTGTTTTCAAGTCAAAATCAAGATTTTTATGTGAAAAAATAGTGTATAAGTGGATACATCCATGGATAGGTCATTTGATTTTGTAAAACAAAGTTTTTGTACCCAAATTATTGATAATATACAAGTGGTCAATAATATTTGGTTTATCCCACCCTATACATATTAGAGTTTATAGATATTACAGCATCCTTATGTTATAGATACATTGCTTTTTTATAACTATCATTGAAATAAAAATAATTAAGGTTGATTTTGAACTGCTTAAATGCAATATTCAATTTGGACACATAAGATATGACACAAACAACCAAAAAATATTCTCCATTGGAGATGCTTTAAAAGGTACACATATTCAGAGAAGTTTTTTATCGAGATATTAAATACTTCGTACGTTTTGCCATAATAAAAAGGAGAAAAATGTAAATACACTTTCTATTTAAAAATATTTTGAATATGTCAAAATTAAGACAATTAATATTCATATATATTTTCCTTAATTCTTTGTGTCTAAATGTGTGTTTTTACCTAAAAATACTTAAAATCAGTTTAGAAATGTGTTTTTAAGTCAAAATCAATATTTTTATGTGAAAAAATAGTGTATAGGTGGATACATCCATGGATAGGTCATTTGATTTTGTAAAACAAAGTTTTTGTACCCAAATTATTTATAATATAAAACTAGTCAATAATATTTGATTTTTCCCACCGTAGACAAATTAGAGTTTATAGATATTACAGTAGAATATGCATCCTTATGTTATAGATACATTGCTTATTTAAAATTATCATGGAAAAAAAAATAATTAAGGTTGATTATGAACTGCTTAAATGCAATAGTCAATTTGGACACACAAAATATGACACAAACAACCAAAAAATAATCTGCATTGGAGATGCTTTAAGGTACAAATATTCAGAGGAGTTTTTTATCGAGATATTAAATACTTCGTACGTTTTGCCATAATAAAAAGGAGAAAAATGTAAATACACTTTCTATTTAAAAATATTTTGAATATGACAAAATTAAGACAATTAATATTCATATATATTTTCCTTATTTCTTTGTGTCTAAATGTGTGTTTTTACCTAAAAATACTTAAAATCAGTTTAGAAATGTGTTTGCAAGTCAAAATTAAGATTTTTATGTGAAAAAATAGTGTATAGGTGGAAACATCCATGGATAGGTCCTTTGATTTTGTAAAACAAAGTTTTTGTACCCAAATTATTGATAATATAAAAGTAGTCAATAATATTTGATTTATCCCACCCTATACATATTAGAGTTTATAGATATTACAGCATCCTTATGTTATAGATACATTGCTTTTTTATAACTATCATTGAAATAAAAATAATTAAGGTTGATTTTGAACTGCTTAAATGCAATTGTCAATTTGGACACATAAGATATGACACAAACAACCAAAAAAATATTCTCCATTGGAGATGCTTTAAAAGGTACACATATTCAGAGGAGTTTTTTATCGAGATATTAAATACTTCGTACGTTTTGCCATAATAAAAAGGAGAAAAATGTAAATACACTTTCTATTTAAAAATATTTTGAATATGACAAAATTAAGTCAATTAATATTCATATATATTTTCCTTAATTCTTTGTGTCTAAATGTGTGTTTTTACCTAAAAATATTTAAAATCAGTTTAGAAATGTGTTTGCAAGTCAAAATTAAGATTTTTATGTGAAAAAATAGTGTATAGGTGGAAACATCCATGGATAGGTCATTTGATTTTGTAAAACAAAGTTTTTGTACCCAAATTATTGATAATATAAAAATAGTCAATAATATTTGATTTATCCCACCCTATACATATTAGAGTTTATAGATATTACAACATCCTTATGTTATAGATACATTGCTTATTTAAAATTATCATTGAAATAAAAATAATTAAGGTTGATTATGAACTGCTTAAATGCAATAGTCAATTTGGACACACAAAATATTACACAAACAACCAAAAAATATTCTCCATTGGAGATGCTTTAAGGTACACATATTCAGAGGAGTTTTTTTATCGAGATATTAAATACTTCGTACGTTTTGCCATAATAAAAAGGAGAAAAATGTAAATACACTTTCTATTTAAAAATATTTTGAATATGTCAAAATTAAGACAATTAATATTCAAATATATTTTCCTTAATTCTTTGTGTCTAAATTTGTGTTTTTACCTAAAAATATTTTAAATCAGTTAGAAATGTGTTTGCAAGTCAAAATCAAGACTTTTTATGTGAAAAAATAGTGTATAGGTGGAAACATCCATGGATAGGTCATTTGATTTTGTAAAACAAAGTTTTTGTACCCAAATTATTGATAATATAAAAGTAGTCAATAATATTTGTTTTATCCCACCCTATACATATTAGAGTTTATAGATATTACAACATCCTTATGTTATAGATACATTGCTTTTTTTTAACTATCATTGAAATAAAAATAATTAAGGTTGATTTTGAACTGCTTAAATGCAATTGTCAATTTGGACACATAAGATATGACACAAACAACCAAAAAATATTCTCCATTGGAGATGCTTTAAAAGTACACATATTCAGAGGAATTTTTTATCGAGATATTAAATACTTCGTACTTTTTGCCATAATAAAAAGGAGAAAAACGTAAATACACTTTCTATTCAAAAATATTTTGAATATGTCAAAATTAAGACAATTAATATTCATATATATTTTCCTTAATTCTATGTGTCTAAATGTGTGTTTTTACCTACAAATACTTAAAATCAGTTTTGAAATGTGTTTTCAAGTCAAAATCAAAATTTTTATGTGAAAAAAATAGTGTATAGGTGGATACATCCATGGATAGGTCATTTGATTTTGTAAAACAAAGTTTTTGTACCCCAAATTATTGATAATATAAAAACTAGTCAATAATATTTGATTTATCCCACGTAGACATATTAGAGTTTATAGATATTACAGTAGAATATGCATCCTTATGTTATAGATACATTGCTTATTTAAAATTATCATTGAAATAAAAATAATTAAGGTTGATTATGAACTGCTTAAATGCAATAGTCAATTTGGACACACAAAATATTACACAAACAATCAAAAAATATTCTCCATTGGAGATGCTTTAAGGTACACATATTCAGAGGAGTTTTTTATCGAGATATTAAATACTTCCAACGTTTTGCCATAATAAAAAGGAGAAAAATGTAAATACACTTTCTATTTAAAAATATTTTGAATATGTCAAAATTAAGACAATTAATATTCATATATATTTTCCTTAATTCGTTGTGTCTAAATGTATGTTTTTATTTAAAATTACTTAAAATCAGTTTAGAAATGTGTTTTCAAGTCAAAATCAAGATTTTTATGTGAAAAAATAGTGTATAAGTGGATACATCCATGGATAGGTCATTTGATTTTGTAAAACAAAGTTTTTGTACCCAAATTATTGATAATATAAAACTAGTCAATAATATTTTATTTATCCCACCGTAGACATATTAGAGTTTATAGATATTACAGTAGAATATGCATCCTTATGTTATAGATACATTGCTTATTTAAAATTATCATTGAAATAAAAATAATTAAGGTTGATTATGAACTGCTTAAATGCAATAGTCAATTTGGACACACAAAATATTACACAAACAATCAAAAAATATTCTCCATTGGAGATGCTTTAAGGTACACATATTCAGAGGAGGTTTTTTATCGAGATATTAAATACTTCCAACGTTTTGCCATAATAAAAAGGAGAAAAATGTAAATACACTTTCTATTTAAAAATATTTTGAATATGTCAAAATTAGACAATTAATATTCATATATATTTTCCTTAATTCTTTGTGTCTAAATGTATGTTTTTACTTAAAATTACTTAAAATCAGTTTAGAAATGTGTTTTCAAGTCAAAATCAAGATTTTTATGTGAAGAAATAGTGTATAAGTGGATACATCCATGGATAGGTCATTTGATTTTGTAAAACAAAGTTTTTGTACCCAAATTATTGATAATATAAAACTAGTCAATAATATTTTATTTATCCCACCGTAGACATATTAGAGTTTATAGATATTACAGTAGAATATGCATCCTTATGTTATAGATACATTGCTTATTTAAAATTATCATTGAAATAAAATAATTAAGGTTGATTATGAACTGCTTAACTGCAATAGTCAATTTGGACACACAAAATATTACACAAACAACCAAAAAATATTCTCCATTGGAGATGCTTTAAGGTACACATATTCAGAGGAGTTTTTTTATCGAGATATTAAATACTTCGTACGTTTTGCCATAATAAAAAGGAGAAAAATGTAAATACACTTTCTATTTAAAAATATTTTGAATATGTCAAAATCAGACAATTAATATTCAAATATATTTTCCTTAATTCTTTGTGTCTAAATTTGTGTTTTTACCTAAAAATATTTAAAATCAGTTTAGAAATGTGTTTGCAAGTCAAAATCAAGATTTTTATGTGAAAAAATAGTGTATAGGTGGAAACATCCATGGATAGGTCATTTGATTTTGTAAAACAAAGTTTTTGTACCAAAATTATTGATAATATAAAAGTAGTCAATAATATTTGATTTATCCCACCCTATACATATTAGAGTTTATAGATATTACAACATCCTTATGTTATAGATACATTGCTTTTTTATAACTATCATTGAAATAAAAATAATTAAGGTTGATTTTGAACTGCTTAAATGCAATTGTCAATTTGGACACATAAGATATGACACAAACAACCAAAAAATATTCTCCATTGGAGATGCTTTAAAAGGTACACATATTCAGATGAGTTTTTTATCGAGATATTAAATACTTCGTACGTTTTGCCATAATAAAAAGGAGAAAAACGTAATTACACTTTCTATTCAAAAATATTTTGAATATGTCAAAATTAAGACAATTAATATTCATATATATTTTCCTTAATTCTTTGTGTCTAAATGTGTGTTTTTACATAAAATTACTTAAAATCAGTTTAGAAATGTGTTTTCAAGTCAAAATCAAGATTTTTATGTGAAAAAATAGTGTATAAGTGGATACATCCATGGATAGGTCATTTGATTTTGTAAAACAAAGTTTTTGTACCCAAATTATTGATAATATACAAGTGGTCAATAATATTTGGTTTATCCCACCCTATACATATTAGAGTTTATAGATATTACAACATCCTTATGTTATAGATACATTGCTTTTTTATAACTATCATTGAAATAAAAATAATTAAGGTTGATTTTGAACTGCTTAAATGCAATATTCAATTTGGACACATAAGATATGACACAAACAACCAAAAAATATTCTCCATTGGAGATGCTTTAAAAGGTACACATATTCAGAGAAGTTTTTTATCGAGATATTAAATACTTCGTACGTTTTGCCATAATAAAAAGGAGGAAAAATGTAAATACACTTTCTATTTAAAAATATTTTGAATATGTCAAAATTAAGACAATTAATATTCATATATATTTTCCTTAATTCGTTGTGTCTAAATGTATGTTTTTATTTAAAATTACTTAAAATCAGTTTAGAAATGTGTTTTCAAGTCAAAATCAAGATTTTTATGTGAAAAAATAGTGTATAAGTGGATACATCCATGGATAGGTCATTTGATTTTGTAAAACAAAGTTTTTGTACCCAAATTATTGATAATATAAAACTAGTCAATAATATTTTATTTATCCCACCGTAGACATATTAGAGTTTATAGATATTACAGTAGAATATGCATCCTTATGTTATAGATACATTGCTTATTTAAAATTATCATTGAAATAAAAATAATTAAGGTGATTATGAACTGCTTAAATGCAATAGTCAATTTGGACACACAAAATATTACACAAACAATCAAAAAATATTCTCCATTGGAGATGCTTTAAGGTACACATATTCAGAGGAGTTTTTTATCGAGATATTAAATACTTCCAACGTTTTGCCATAATAAAAGGAGAAAAATGTAAATACACTTTCTATTTAAAAATATTTTGAATATGTCAAAATTAAGACAATTAATATTCATATATATTTTCCTTAATTCTTTGTGTCTAAATGTATGTTTTTACTTAAAATTACTTAAAATCAGTTTAGAAATGTGTTTTCAAGTCAAAATCAAGATTTTTATGTGAAAAAATAGTGTATAAGTGGATACATCCATGGATAGGTCATTTGATTTTGTAAAACAAAGTTTTTGTACCCAAATTATTGATAATATAAAACTAGTCAATAATATTTTATTTATCCCACCGTAGACATATTAGAGTTTATAGATATTACAGTAGAATATGCATCCTTATGTTATAGATACATTGCTTATTTAAAATTATCATTGAAATAAAAATAATTAAGGTTGATTATGAACTGTCAATTTGGACACACAATATTCTCCATTGGAGATGCTTTAAGGTACACATATTCAGAGGAGTTTTTTTATCGAGATATTAAATACTTCGTACGTTTTGCCATAATAAAAAGGAGAAAAATGTAAATACACTTTCTATTTAAAAAATATTTTGAATATGTCAAAATCAAGACAATTAATATTCAAATATATTTTCCTTAATTCTTTGTGTCTAAATTTGTGTTTTTACCTAAAAATATTTAAAATCAGTTTAGAAATGTGTTTGCAAGTCAAAATCAAGATTTTTATGTGAAAAAATAGTGTATAGGTGGAAACATCCATGGATAGGTCATTTGATTTTGTAAAACAAAGTTTTTGTACCAAAATTATTGATAATATAAAAGTAGTCAATAATATTTGATTTATCCCACCCTATACATATTAGAGTTTATAGATATTACAACATCCTTATGTTATAGATACATTGCTTTTTTATAACTATCATTGAAATAAAAATAATTAAGGTTGATTTTGAACTGCTTAAATGCAATTGTCAATTTGGACACATAAGATATGACACAAACAACCAAAAAATATTCTCCATTGGAGATGCTTTAAAAGGTACACATATTCAGATGAGTTTTTTATCGAGATATTAAATACTTCGTACGTTTTGCCATAATAAAAAGGAGAAAAAACGTAATTACACTTTCTATTCAAAAATATTTTGAATATGTCAAAATTAAGACAATTAATATTCATATATATTTTCCTTAATTCTTTGTGTCTAAATGTGTGTTTTTACATAAAAATTACTTAAAATCAGTTTTAGAAATGTGTTTTTCAAGTCAAAATCAAGATTTTTATGTGAAAAAAATAGTGTATAAGTGGATACATCCATGGATAGGTCATTTGATTTTGTAAAACAAAGTTTTTGTACCCAAATTATTGATAATATACAAGTGGTCAATAATATTTGGTTTATCCCACCCTATACATATTAGAGTTTATAGATATTACAGCATCCTTATGTTATAGATACATGCTTTTTTATAACTATCATTGAAATAAAAATAATTAAGGTTGATTTTGAACTGCTTAAATGCAATATTCAATTTGGACACATAAGATATGACACAAACAACCAAAAAATATTCTCCATTGGAGATGCTTTAAAAGGTACACATATTCAGAGGAGTTTTTTATCGAGATATTAAATACTTCGTACGTTTTGCCATAATAAAAAGGAGAAAAATGTAAATACACTTTCTATTTAAAAATATTTTGAATATGTCAAAATTAAGACAATTAATATTCATATATATTTTCCTTAATTCTTTGTGTCTAAATGTGTGTTTTTACCTAAAAATACTTAAAATCAGTTTAGAAATGTGTTTTTAAGTCAAAATCAAGATTTTTATGTGAAAAAATAGTGTATAGGTGGATACATCCATGGATAGGTCATTTGATTTTGTAAAACAAAGTTTTTGTACCCAAATTATTTATAATATAAAACTAGTCAATAATATTTGATTTATCCCACCGTAGACAAATTAGAGTTTATAGATATTACAGTAGAATATGCATCCTTATGTTATAGATACATTGCTTATTTAAAATTATCATGGAAAAAAAAATAATTAAGGTTGATTATGAACTGCTTAAATGCAATAGTCAATTTGGACACACAAAATATGACACAAACAACCAAAAAATAATCTGCATTGGAGATGCTTTAAGGTACAAATATTCAGAGGAGTTTTTTATCGAGATATTAAATACTTCGTACGTTTTGCCATAATAAAAAGGAGAAAAATGTAAATACACTTTCTATTTAAAAATATTTTGAATATGTCAAAATTAAGACAATTAATATTCATATATATTTTCCTTAATTCTTTGTGTCTAAATGTGTGTTTTTACCTAAAGATATTTAAAAATCAGTTTAGAAATGTGTTTGCAAGTCAAAATTAAGATTTTTATGTGAAAAAATAGTGTATAGGTGGAAACATCCATGGATAGGTCATTTGATTTTGTAAAACAAAGTTTTTGTACCCAAATTATTGATAATATAAAAATAGTCAATAATATTTGATTTATCCCACCCTATACATATTAGAGTTTATAGATATTACAACATCCTTATGTTTATAGATACATTGCTTATTTAAAATTATCATTGAAATAAAAATAATTAAGGTTGATTATGAACTGCTTAAATGCAATAGTCAATTTGGACACACAAAATATTACACAAACAACCAAAAAATATTCTCCATTGGAGATGCTTTAAGGTACACATATTCAGAGGAGTTTTTTTATCGAGATATTAAATACTTCGTACATTTTGCCATAATAAAAAGGAGAAAAATGTAAATACACTTTCCTATTTAAAAATATTTTGAATATGTCAAAATTAAGACAATTAATATTCAAATATATTTTCCTTAATTCTTTGTGTCTAAATTTGTGTTTTTTACCTAAAAATATTTAAAATCAGTTTAGAAATGTGTTTGCAAGTCAAAATCAAGACTTTTATGAGAAAAAATAGTGTATAGGTGGAAACAATCCATGGATAGGTCATTTGATTTTGTAAAACAAAGTTTTTGTACCCAAATTATTGATAATATAAAAGTAGTCAATAATATTTCTTTTATCCCACCCTATACATATTAGAGTTTATAGATATTACAACATCCTTATGTTATAGATACATTGCTTTTTTATAACTATCATTGAAATAAAAATAATTAAGGTTGTTTTGAACTGCTTAAATGCAATTGTCAATTTGGACACATAAGATATGACACAAACAACCAAAAAATATTCTCCATTGGAGATGCTTTAAAAGGTACACATATTCAGAGGAGTTTTTTTTCGAGATATTAAATACTTCGTACTTTTTTGCCATAATAAAAAGGAGAAAAACGTAAATACACTTTCTATTCAAAAATATTTTGAATATGTCAAAATTAAGACAATTAATATTCATATATATTTTCCTTAATTCTATGTGTCTAAATGTGTGTTTTTACCTAAAAATACTTAAAATCAGTTTTGAAATGTGTTTTCAAGTCAAAATCAAGATTTTTATGTGAAAAAATAGTGTATACGTGGATACATCCATGGATAGGTCATTTGATTTTGTAAAACAAAGTTTTTGTACCCAAATTATTGATAATATAAAACTAGTCAATAATATTTGATTTATCCCACCGTAGACATATTAGAGTTTATAGATATTACAGTAGAATATGCATCCTTATGTTATAGATACATTGCTTATTTAAAATTATCATTGAAATAAAAATAATTAAGGTTGATTATGAACTGCTTAAATGCAATAGTCAATTTGGACACACAAAATATTACACAAACAACCAAAAAATATTCTCCATTGGAGATGCTTTAAGGTACACATATTCAGAGGAGTTTTTTTATCGAGATATTAAATACTTCGTACATTTTGCCATAATAAAAAGGAGAAAAATGTAAATACACTTTCTATTTAAAAATATTTTGAATATGTCAAAATTAAGACAATTAATATTCATATATATTTTCCTTAATTCTTTGTGTCTAAATTTGTGTTTTTACCTAAAAATATTTAAAATCAGTTTAGAAATGTGTTTGCAAGTCAAAATCAAGATTTTTATGTGAAAAAATAGTGTATAGGTGGAAACATCCATGGATAGGTCATTTGATTTTGTAAAACAAAGTTTTTGTACCAAAATTATTGATAATATAAAAGTAGTCAATAATATTTGATTTATCCCACCCTATACATATTAGAGTTTATAGATATTACAACATCCTTATGTTATAGATACATTGCTTTTTTATAACTATCATTGAAGTAAAAATAATTAAGGTTGATTTTGAACTGCTTAAATGCAATTGTCAATTTGGACACATAAGATATGACACAAACAACCAAAAAATATTCTCCATTGGAGATGCTTTAAAAGGTACACATATTCAGATGAGTTTTTTATCGAGATATTAAATACTTCGTACGTTTTGCCATAATAAAAAGGAGAAAAACGTAAATACACTTTCTATTCAAAAATATTTTGAATATGTCAAAATTAAGACAATTAATATTCATATATATTTTCCTTAATTCTTTGTGTCTAAATGTGTGTTTTTACATAAAATTACTTAAAATCAGTTTAGAAATGTGTTTTCAAGTCAAAATCAAGATTTTTATGTGAAAAAATAGTGTATAAGTGGATACATCCATGGATAGGTCATTTGATTTTGTAAAACAAAGTTTTTGTACCCAAATTATTGATAATATACAAGTGGTCCAATAATATTTGATTTATCCCACCCTATACATATTAAAGTTTATAGATATTACAGCATCCTTATGTTATAGATACATTGCTTTTTTATAACTATCATTGAAATAAAAATAATTAAGGTTGATTTTGAACTGCTTAAATGCAATTGTCAATTTGGACACATAAGATATGACACAAACAACCAAAAAATATTCTCCATTGGAGATGCTTTAAAAGGTACACATATTCAGAGGAGTTTTTTATCGAGATATTAAATACTTCGTACGTTTTTGCCATAATAAAAAGGAGAAAAATGTAAATACACTTTCTATTTAAAAATATTTTGAATATGTCAAAATTAAGACAATTAATATTCATATATATTTTCCTTAATTCTTTGTGTCTAAATGTGTGGTTTTTACCTAAAAATACTTAAAATCAGTTTAGAAATGTGTTTTTAAGTCAAAGTCAAGATTTTTATGTGAAAAAATAGTGTATAGGTGGATACATCCATGGATAGGTCATTTGATTTTGTAAAACAAAAGTTTTTGTACCCAAATTATTTATAATATAAAACTAGTCAATAATATTTGATTTATCCCACCGTAGACAAATTAGAGTTTATAGATATTACAGTAGAATATGCATCCTTATGTTATAGATACATTGCTTATTTAAAATTATCATTGAAAAAAAAATAATTAAGGTTGATTATGAACTGCTTAAATGCAATAGTCAATTTGGACACACAAAATATGACACAAACAACAAAAAAATAATCTGCATTGGAGATGCTTTAAGGTACACATATTCAGAGGAGTTTTTAATCGAGATATTAAATACTTCGTACGTTTTGCCATAATAAAAAGGAGAAAAATGTAAATACATTTTCTATTTAAAAATATTTTGAATATGTCAAAATTAAGACAATTAATATTCATATATATTTTCCTTAATTCTTTGTGTCTAAATGTATGTTTTTACCTAAAATTACTTAAAATCAGTTTAGAAATGTGTTTTCAAGTCAAAATCAAGATTTTTATGTGAAAAAATAGTGTATAAGTGGATACATCCATGGATAGGTCATTTGATTTTGTAAAACAAAGTTTTTGTACCCAAATTATTGATAATATAAAACTAGTCAATAATATTTTATTTATCCCACCGTAGACATATTAGAGTTTATAGATATTACAGTAGAATATGCATCCTTATGTTATAGATACATTGCTTATTTAAAATTATCATTGAAATAAAAATAATTAAGGTTGATTATGAACTGCTTAAATGCAATAGTCAATTTGGACACACAAAATATTACACAAACAACCAAAAAATATTCTCCATTGGAGATGCTTTAAGGTACACATATTCAGAGGAGTTTTTTATCGAGATATTAAATACTTCCAACGTTTTTCCATAATAAAAAGGAGAAAAATGTAAATACACTTTCTATTTAAAAATATTTTGAATATGTCAAAATTAAGACAATTAATATTCATATATATTTTCCTTAATTCTTTGTGTCTAAATGTGTGTTTTTACCTAAAAATACTTAAAATCAGTTTAGAAATGTGTTTGCAAGTCAAAATCAAGATTTTTATGTGAAAAAATAGTGTATAGGTGGAAACATCCATGGATAGGTCATTTGATTTTGTAAAACAAAGTTTTTGTACCCAAATTATTGATAATATAAAAGTAGTCAATAATATTTGATTTATCCCACCCTATACATATTAGAGTTTATAGATATTACAGCATCCTTATGTTATAGATACATTGCTTTTTTATAACTATCATTGAAATAAAAATAATTAAGGTTGATTTTGAACTGCTTAAATGCAATTGTCAATTTGGACACATAAGATATGACACAAACAACCAAAAAATATTCTCCATTGGAGATGCTTTAAAAGGTACACATATTCAGAGGAGTTTTTTATCGAGATATTAAATACTTCGTACGTTTTGCCATAATAAAAAGGAGAAAAATGTAAATACACTTTCTATTTAAAAATATTTTAAATATGTCAAAATTAAGACAATTAATATTCATATATATTTTCCTTAATTCTTTGTGTCTAAATGTGTGTTTTTACATAAGAATACTTAAAATCAGTTTAGATTTGTGTTTACAAGTCAAAATCAAGATTTTTATGTGAAAAAATAGTGTATAGGTGGATACATCCATGGATAGGTCATTTGATTTTGTAAAATAAAGTTTTTGTACCCAAATTATTGATAATATAAAAGTAGTCAATAATATTTGATTTATCCCACCCTATACATATTAGAGTTTATAGATATTACAACATCCTTATGTTATAGATACATTGCTTTTTTATAACTATCATTGAAATAAAAATAATTAAGGTTGATTTTGAACTGCTTAAATTCAATTGTCAATTTGGACACATAAGATATGACACAAACAACCAAAAAATATTCTCCATTGGAGATGCTTTAAAAGGTACACATATTCAGAGGAGTTTTTTATCGAGATATTAAATACTTCGTACGTTTTGCCATAATAAAAAGGAGAAAAATGTAAATACACTTTCTATTTAAAAATATTTTGAATATGTCAAAATTAAGACAATTAATATTCATATATATTTTCCTTAATTCTTTGTGTCTAAATGTGTGTTTTTACCTAAAAATACTTAAAATCAGTTTAGAAATGTGTTTGCAAGTCAAAATCAATATTTTTATGTGAAAAAATAGTGTATAGGTGGAAACATCCATGGATAGGTCATTTGATTTTGTAAAACAAAGTTTTTATACCCAAATTATTGATAATATAAAAGTAGTCAATAATATTTGATTTATCCCACCCAATACATATTAGAGTTTATAGATATTACAGCATCCTTATGTTATAGATACATTGCTTTTTTATAACTATCACTGAAATAAAAATTATTAAGGTTGATTTTGAACTGCTTAAATGCAATTGTCAATTTGGACACATAAGATATGACACAAACAACCAAAAAATATTCTCCATTGGAGATGCTTTAAAAGGTACACATATTCAGAGGAGTTTTTTATCGAGATATTAAATACTTCGTACTTTTTGCCATAATAAAAAGGAGAAAAACGTAAATACACTTTCTATTCAAAAATATTTTGAATATGTCAAAATTAAGACAATTAATATTCATATATATTTTCCTTAATTCTATGTGTCTAAATGTGTGTTTTTACCTAAAAATACTTAAAATCAGTTTAGAAATGTGTTTTCAAGTCAAAATCAAGATTTTTATGTGAAAAAATAGTGTATAGGTGGATACATCCATGGATAGGTCATTTGATTTTGTAAAACAAAGTTTTTGTACCCAAATTATGGATAATATAAAAGTAGTCAATAATATTTGATTTATCCCACCGTAGACATATTAGAGTTTATAGATATTACAATAGAATATGCATCCTTATGTTATAGATACATTGTTTATTTAAAATTATCATTGAAATAAAAATAATTAAGGTTGATTATGAACTGCTTAAATGCAATAGTCAATTTGGACACACAAAATATTACACAAACAACCAAAAAATATTCTCCATTGGAGATGCTTTAAGGTACACATATTCAGAGGAGTTTTTTATCGAGATATTAAATACTTCCTACGTTTTGCCATAATAAAAAGGAGAAAAATGTAAATACACTTTCTATTTAAAAATATTTTGAATATGTCAAAATTAAGACAATTAATATTCATATATATTTTCCTTATTTCTTTGTGTCTAAATGTGTGTTTTTACCTAAAAATACTTAAAATCAGTTTAGAAATGTGTTTGCAAGTCAAAATCAAGATTTTTATGTGAAAAAATAGTGTATAGGTGGATACATCCATGGATAGGTCATTTGATTTTGTAAAACAAAGTTTTTGTACCCAAATTATTGATAATATAAAAGTAGTTAATAATATTTGATTTATCCCACCCTATACATATTAGAGTTTATAGATATTACAACATCCTTATGTTATAGATACATTGCTTATTTATAACTATCATTGAAATAAAAATAATTAAGGTTGATTTTGAACTGCTTAAATGCAATTGTCAATTTGGACACATAAGATATGACACAAACAACCAAAAAATATTCTCCATTGGAGATGCTTTAAAAGGTACACATATTCAGAGGAGTTTTTTATCGAGATATTAAATACTTCGTACGTTTTGACATAATAAAAAGGAGAAAAATGTAAATACACTTTCTATTTAAAAATATTTTGAATATGTCAAAATTAAGACAATTAATATTCATATAGATTTTCCTTAATTCTTTGTGTCTAAATGTGTGTTTTTACCTAAAAATACTTAAAATCAGTTTAGAAATGTGTTTTTAAGTCAAAATCAAGATTTTTATGTGAAAAAATAGTGTATACGTGGATACATCCATGGATAGGTCATTTGATTTTGTAAAACAAAGTTTTTGTACCAAAATTATTGATAATATAAAACTAGTCAATAATATTTGATTTATCCCACCGTAGACATATTAGAGTTTATAGATATTACAGTAGAATATGCATCCTTATGTTATAGATACATTGCTTATTTAATATTATCATTGAAATAAAAATAATTAAGGTTGATTATGAACTGCTTAAATGCAATAGTCAATTTGGACACACAAAATATGACACAAACAACCAAAAAATAATCTCCATTGGAGATGCTTTAAGGTACACATATTCAGAGGAGTTTTTTATCGAGATATTAAATACTTCGTACGGTTTGCCATAATAAAAAGGAAAAAAAATGTAAATACACTTTCTATTTAAAAATATTTTGAATATGTCAAAATTAAGACAATTAAATTCATATATATTTTCCTTAATTCTTTGTGTCTAAATGTATGTTTTTACATAAAATTACTTAAAATCAGTTTAGAAATGTGTTTTCAAGTCAAAATCAAGATTTTTATGTGAAAAAATAGTGTATAAGTGGATACATCCATGGATAGGTCATTTGATTTTGTAAAACAAAGTTTTTGTACCCAAATTATTGATAATATAAAACTAGTCAATAATATTTGATTTATCCCACCGTAGACATATTAGAGTTTATAGATATTACAGTAGAATATGCATCCTTATGTTATAGATACATTGCTTATTTAAAATTATCATTGAAATAAAAATAATTAAGGTTGATTATGAACTGCTTAAATGCAATAGTCAATTTGGACACACAAAATATTACACAAACAACCAAAAAATATTCTCCATTGGAGATGCTTTAAGGTACACATATTCAGAGGAGTTTTTTATCGAGATATTAAATACTTCCTACGTTTTGCCATAATAAAAAGGAGAAAAATGTAAATACACTTTCTATTTAAAAATATTTTGAATATGTCAAAATTAAGACAATTAATATTCATATATATTTTCCTTAATTCTTTGTGTCTAAATGTGTGTTTTTACCTAAAAATACTTAAAATCAGTTTAGAAATGTGCTTGCAAGTCAAAATCAAGACTTTTATGTGAAAAATAGTGTATAGGTGGAAACATCCATGGATAGGTCATTTGATTTTGTAAAACAAAGTTTTTGTACCCAAATTATTGATAATATAAAAGTAGTCAATAATATTTGATTTATCCCACCCTATACATATTAGAGTTTATAAATATTACAGCATCCTTATGTTATAGATACATTGCTTTTTTATAACTATCATTGAAATAAAAATAATTAAGGTTGATTTTGAACTGCTTAAATGCAATTGTCAATTTGGACACATAAGATATGACACAAACAACCAAAAAATATTCTCCATTGGAGATGCTTTAAAAGGTACACATATTCAGATGAGTTTTTTATCGAGATATTAAATACTTCGTACGTTTTGCCATAATAAAAAGGAGAAAAATGTAAATACACTTTCTATTTAAAAATATTTTGAATATGTCAAAATTAAGACAATTAATATTCATATATATTTTCCTTAATTCTTTGTGTCTAAATGTATGTTTTTACATAAAATTACTTAAAATCAGTTTAGAAATGTGTTTTCAAGTCAAAATCAAGATTTTTATGTGAAAAAATAGTGTATAAGTGGATACATCCATGGATAGGTCATTTGATTTTGTAAAACAAAGTTTTTGTACCCAAATTATTGATAATATAAAAGTAGTCAGTAATATTTGATTTATCCCACCCTATACATATTAGAGTTTATAGATATTACAGCATCCTTATGTTATAGATACATTGCTTTTTTATAACTATCATTGAAATAAAAATAATTAAGGTTGATTTTGAACTGCTTAAATGCAATTGTCAATTTGGACACATAAGATAAGACACAAACAACCAAAAAATATTCTCCATTGGAGATGCTTTAAAAGGTACACATATTCAGAGGAGTTTTTTATCGAGATATTAAATACTTCGTACGTTTTGCCATAATAAAAAGGAGAAAAATGTAAATACACCTTCTATTTAAAAATATTTTGAATATGTCAAAATTAATACAATTAATATTCATATATATTTTCCTTAATTCTTCGTGTCTAAATGTGTGTTTTTTACTAAAAATACATAAAATCAGTTTAGAAATGTGTTTACAAGTCAAAATCAAGATTTTTATGTGAAAAAATAGTGTATAGGTGGAAACATCCATGGATAGGTCATTTGATTTTGTAAAGCAAAGTTTTTGTACCCAAATTATTGATAATACAAAAGTAGTCAATAATATTTGATTTATCCCACCCTATACATATTAGAGTTTATATATATTACAGCATCCTTATGTTATAGATACATTTCTTATTTATAACTATCATTGAAATAAAAATAATTAAGGTTGATTTTGAACTGCTTGAATGCAATTGTCAATTTGGACACATAAGATATGACACAAACAACCAAAAAATATTCTCCATTGTAGATGCTTTAAGGTACACTTATTCAGAGGAGTTTTTTATCGAGATATTAAATACTTCGTAAGTTTTGCCATAATAAAAAGGAGAAAAATGTAAATACACTTTCTATTTAAAAATATTTTGAATATGTCAAAATTAAGACAATTAATATTCATATATATTTTCCTTAATTCTTCGTGTCTAAATGTGTGTTTTTTCCTAAAAATACATAAAATCAGTTTAGAAATGTGTTTACAAGTCAAAATCAAGATTTTTATGTGAAAAAATTGTGTATAGGTGGAAACATCCATGGATAGGTCATTTGATTTTGTAAAGCAAAGTTTTTGTACCCAAATTATTGATAATATAATAGTAGTCAATAATATTTGATTTATCCCACCCCTATACATATTAGAGTCTATATATATTACAGCATCCTTATGTTATAGATACATTTCTAATTTATAACTATCATTGAAATAAAAATATTTAATGTTGATTTTGAACTGCTTAAATGCAATTGTCAATTTGGACACATAAGATATGACACAAACAACCAAAAAATATTCTCTATTGGAGATGCTTTAAAAGGTACACATATTCAGAGGAGTTTTTTATCGAGATATTAAATACTTTGTATGTTTTGCCATAATAAAAAGGAGAAAAATGTAAATACACTTTCTATTTAAAATTATTTTGAATATGTCAAAATTAAGACAATTAATATTCATATATATTTTACTTAATTCTTCGTGTCTAAATGTGTGTTTTTTCTTAATTCTTCGTGTCTAAATGTGTGTTTTTTCCTAAAAATACATAAAATCAGATTAGAAATGTGTTTACAAGTCAAAATCAAGATTTTTAAGTGAAAAAAATAGTGTATAGGTGGAAACATCCATGGATAGGTCATTTGATTTTGTAAAGCAAAGTTTTTGTACCCAAATTATTGATAATATAAAAGTAGTCAATAATATTTGATTTATCCCACCCTATACATATTAGAGTTTATATATATTACAGCATCATTATGTTATAGATACATTTCTTATTTATAACTATCATTGAAATAAAAATAATTAAGGTTGATTTTGAACTGCTTAAATGCTATTGTCAATTTGGACACATAAGATATGACACAAACAACCAAAAAATATTCTCCATTGGAGATGCTTTAAAAGGTACACATATTCAGAGGAGTTTTTTATCGAGATATTAAATACTTCGTAAGTTTTGCCATAATAAAAAGGAGAAAAATGTAAATACACTTTCTATTTAAAAATATTTTGAATATGTCAAAATTAAGACAATTAATATTCATATATATTTTCATTAATTCATCGTGTCTAAATGTGTGTTTTTTCCTAAAAATACATAAAATCAGTTTAGAAATGTGTTTACAAGTCAAAATCAAGATTTTTATGTGAAAAAATAGTGTATAGGTGGAAACATCCATGGATAGGTCATTTGATTTTGTAAAGCAAAGTTTTTGTACCCAAATTATTAATAATATAAAAGTTGTCAATAATATTTGATTTATCCCACCCTATACATATTAGAGTTTATATATATTACAGCATCCTTATGTTATAGATACATTTCTAATTTATAACTATCATTGAAATAAAAATAATTAAGGTTGATTTTGAACTGCTTAAATGCAATTGTCAATTTGGACACATAAGATATGACACAAACAACCAAAAAATATTCTCCATTGGAGATGCTTTAAAAGGTACACATATTCAGAGGAGTTTTTTATCGAGATATTAAATACTTTGTATGTTTTGCCATAATAAAAAGGAGAAAAATGTAAATACACTTTCTATTTAAAATTATTTTGAATATGTCAAAATTAAGACAATTAATATTCATATATATTTTACTTAATTCTTCGTGTCTAAATGTGTGTTTTTTCTTAATTCTTCGTGTCTAAATGTGTGTTTTTTCCTAAAAATACATAAAATCAGATTAGAAATGTGTTTACAAGTCAAAATCAAGATTTTTAAGTGAAAAAAATAGTGTATAGGTGGAAACATCCATGGATAGGTCATTTGATTTTGTAAAGCAAAGTTTTTGTACCCAAATTATTGATAATATAAAAGTAGTCAATAATATTTGATTTATCCCACCCTATACATATTAGAGTTTATATATATTACAGCATCATTATGTTATAGATACATTTCTTATTTATAACTATCATTGAAATAAAAATAATTAAGGTTGATTTTGAACTGCTTAAATGCTATTGTCAATTTGGACACATAAGATATGACACAAACAACCAAAAAATATTCTCCATTGGAGATGCTTTAAAAGGTACACATATTCAGAGGAGTTTTTTATCGAGATATTAAATACTTCGTAAGTTTTGCCATAATAAAAAGGAGAAAAATGTAAATACACTTTCTATTTAAAAATATTTTGAATATGTCAAAATTAAGACAATTAATATTCATATATATTTTCATTAATTCATCGTGTCTAAATGTGTGTTTTTTCCTAAAAATACATAAAATCAGTTTAGAAATGTGTTTACAAGTCAAAATCAAGATTTTTATGTGAAAAAATAGTGTATAGGTGGAAACATCCATGGATAGGTCATTTGATTTTGTAAAGCAAAGTTTTTGTACCCAAATTATTGATAATATAAAAGTTGTCAATAATATTTGATTTATCCCACCCTATACATATTAGAGTTTATATATATTACAGCATCCTTATGTTATAGATACATTTCTAATTTATAACTATCATTGAAATAAAAATAATTAAGGTTGATTTTGAACTGCTTAAATGCAATTGTCAATTTGGACACATAAGATATGACACAAACAACCAAAAAATATTCTCCATTGGAGATGCTTTAAAAGGTACACATATTCAGAGGAGTTTTTTATCGAGATATTAAATACTTTGTATGTTTTGCCATAATAAAAAGGAGAAAAATGTAAATACACTTTCTATTTAAAATTATTTTGAATATGTCAAAATTAAGACAATTAATATTCATATATATTTTACTTAATTCTTCGTGTCTAAATGTGTGTTTTTTCTTAATTCTTCGTGTCTAAATGTGTGTTTTTTCCTAAAAATACATAAAATCAGATTAGAAATGTGTTTACAAGTCAAAATCAAGATTTTTAAGTGAAAAAAATAGTGTATAGGTGGAAACATCCATGGATAGGTCATTTGATTTTGTAAAGCAAAGTTTTTGTACCCAAATTATTGATAATATAAAAGTAGTCAATAATATTTGATTTATCCCACCCTATACATATTAGAGTTTATATATATTACAGCATCATTATGTTATAGATACATTTCTTATTTATAACTATCATTGAAATAAAAATAATTAAGGTTGATTTTGAACTGCTTAAATGCTATTGTCAATTTGGACACATAAGATATGACACAAACAACCAAAAAATATTCTCCATTGGAGATGCTTTAAAAGGTACACATATTCAGAGGAGTTTTTTATCGAGATATTAAATACTTCGTAAGTTTTGCCATAATAAAAAGGAGAAAAATGTAAATACACTTTCTATTTAAAAATATTTTGAATATGTCAAAATTAAGACAATTAATATTCATATATATTTTCATTAATTCATCGTGTCTAAATGTGTGTTTTTTCCTAAAAATACATAAAATCAGTTTAGAAATGTGTTTACAAGTCAAAATCAAGATTTTTATGTGAAAAAATAGTGTATAGGTGGAAACATCCATGGATAGGTCATTTGATTTTGTAAAGCAAAGTTTTTGTACCCAAATTATTGATAATATAAAAGTTGTCAATAATATTTGATTTATCCCACCCTATACATATTAGAGTTTATATATATTACAGCATCCTTATGTTATAGATACATTTCTAATTTATAACTATCATTGAAATAAAAATAATTAAGGTTGATTTTGAACTGCTTAAATGCAATTGTCAATTTGGACACATAAGATATGACACAAACAACCAAAAAATATTCTCCATTGGAGATGCTTTAAAAGGTACACATATTCAGAGGAGTTTTTTATCGAGATCTTAAATACTTTGTATGTTTTGCCATAATAAAAAGGAGAAAAATGTAAATACACTTTCTATTTAAAAATATTTTGAATATGTCAAAATTAAGACAATTAATATTCATATATATTTTACTTCATTCTTCGTGTCTAAATGTGTGTTTTTTCCTAAAAATACATAAAATCAGATTAGAAATGTGTTTACAAGTCAAAATCAAGATTTTTAAGTGAAAAAATAGTGTATAGGTGGAAACATACATGGATAGGTCATTTGATTTTGTAAAGCAAAGTTTTTGTACCCAAATTATTGATAATATAAAAGTAGTCAATAATATTTGATTTATCCCACCCTATACATATTAGAGTTTATATATATTACAACATCATTATGTTATAGATACATTTCTTATTTATAACTATCATTGAAATAAAAATAATTAAGGTTGATTTTGAACTGCTTAAATGCTATTGTCAATTTGGACACATAAGATATGACACAAACAACCAAAAAATATTCTCCATTGGAGATGCTTTAAAAGGTACACATATTCAGAGGAGTTTTTTATCGAGATATTAAATACTTCGTAAGTTTTGCCATAATAAAAAGGAGAAAAATGTAAATACACTTTCTATTTAAAAATATTTTGAATATGTCAAAATTAAGACAATTAATATTCATATATATTTTCCTTAATTCTTCGTGTCTAAATGTGTGTTTTTTCCTAAAAATACATAAAATCAGTTTAGAAATGTGTTTACAAGTCAAAATCAAGATTTTTATGTGAAAAAATAGTGTATAGGTGGAAACATCCATGGATAGGTCATTTGATTTTGTAAAGCAAAGTTTTTGTACCCAAATTATTGATAATATAAATGTTGTCAATAATATTTGATTTATCCCACCCTATACATATTAGAGTTTATATATATTACAACATCATTATGTTATAGATACATTTCTAATTTATAACTATCATTGAAATAAAAATAATTAAGGTTGATTTTGAACTGCTTAAATGCAATTGTCAATTTGGACACATAAGATATGACACAAACAACCAAAAAATATTCTCCATTGGAGATGCTTTAAAAGGTACACATATTCAGAGGAGTTTTTTATCGAGATATTAAATACTTTGTATGTTTTGCAATAATAAAAAGGAGAAAAATGTAAATACACTTTCAATTTAAAAATATTTTGAATATGTCAAAATTAAGACAATTAATATTCATATATATTTTACTTCATTCTTCGTGTCTAAATGTGTGTTTTTTCCTAAAAATACATAAAATCAGATTAGAAATGTGTTTACAAGTCAAAATCAAGATTTTTAAGTGAAAAAATAGTGTATAGGTGGAAACATACATGGATAGGTCATTTGATTTTGTAAAGCAAA
The DNA here is from genome assembly GCA_948472305.1 of Vicia faba. NCBI lineage: Eukaryota > Viridiplantae > Streptophyta > Magnoliopsida > Fabales > Fabaceae > Vicia > Vicia faba. Next base: position 33,657 of record CATIWC010001010.1, read on the forward strand.
GTTTTTGTACCCAAATTATTGATAATATAAAAGTAGTCAATAATATTTGATTTATCCCACCCTATACATATTAGAGTTTATATATATTACAACATCATTATGTTATAGATACATTTCTTATTTATAACTATCATTGAAATAAAAATAATTAAGGTTGATTTTGAACTGCTTAAATGCTATTGTCAATTTGGACACATAAGATATGACACAAACAACCAAAAAATATTCTCCATTGGAGATGCTTTAAGGTACACTTATTCAGAGGAGTTTTTTATCGAGATATTAAATACTTCGTAAGTTTTGCCATAATGAAAAGGAGAAAAATGTAATTACACTTTCTATTTAAAAATATTTTGAATATGTCAAAATTAAGACAATTAATATTCATATATATTTTCCTTAATTCTTTGTGTCTAAATGTGTGTTTTTTCCTAAAAATAATTAAAATCAGTTTAGAAATGTGTTTACAAGTCAAAATCAAGATTTTTATGTGAAAAAATAGTGTATAGGTGGAATCATCCATGGATAGGTCATTTGATTTTGTAAAACAAAGTTTTTAGACCCAAATTATTGATAATATAAAAGTAGTCAATAATATTTGATTTATCCCACCCTATACATATTAGAGTTTATGTATATTAGAGCATCTGTATGTTATAGATACATTTCTTATTTATAACTATCATGGAAATAAAAATAATTAAGGTTGATTTTAAACTGCTTAAATGCAATTGTCAATTTGGACACATAAGATATGACACAAACAACAAAAAATTATTCTCCATTGGAGATGCTTTAAAAGGTACACATATTTAGAGGAGTTTTTTATCGAGATATTAAATACTTCGTAAGGTTTTCCATAATTAAAAGGAGAAAAATGTAATTACACTTTCTATTTAAAAATATTTTGAATATGTCAAAATTAAGACAATTAATATTAATATATATTTTCCTTAATTCTTCGTGTCTAAATGTGTGTTTTTTCCTAAAAATACTTAAAATCAGTTTAGAAATGTGTTTACAAGTCAAAATCAAGATTTTTATGTGAAAAAATAGTGTATTGGTGGAAACATCCATGGATAGGTCATTTGATTTTGTAAAACAAAGTTTTTGTACCCAAATTATTGATAATATAAAAGTAGTCAATAATATTTGATTTATCCCACCCTATACATATTAGAGTTTATGTATATTACAGCATCCGTATGTTATAGATACATTTCTTATTTATAACTATCATGGAAATAAAAATAATTAAGGTTGATTTTGAACTGCTTAAATGCAATTGTCAATTTGGACACATAAGATATGACACAAACAACCAAAAAATATTCTCCATTGGAGATGCTTTAAAAGGTACACATATTCAGAGGAGTTTTTTATCGAGATATTAAATACTTTGTATGTTTTGCCATAATAAAAAGGAGAAAAATGTAAATACACTTTCTATTTAAAAATATTTTGAATATGTCAAAATTAAGACAATTAATATTCATATATATTTTACTTAATTCTTCGTGTCTAAATGTGTGTTTTTTCCTAAAAATACATAAAATCAGATTAGAAATGTGTTTACAAGTCAAAATCAAGATTTTTAAGTGAAAAAATAGTGTATAGGTGGAAACATCCATGGATAGGTCATTTGATTTTCTAAAGCAAAGTTTTTGTACCCAAATTATTGATAATATAAAAGTAGTCAATAAAATTTGATTTATCCCACCCTATACATATTAGAGTTTATATATATTACAGCATCATTATGTTATAGATACATTTCTTATTTATAACTATCATTGAAATAAAAATAATTAAGGTTGATTTTGAACTGCTTAAATGCTATTGTTAATTTGGACACATAAGATATGACACAAACAACCAAAAAATATTCTCCATTGGAGATGCTTTAAGGTACACTTATTCAGAGGAGTTTTTTATCGAGATATTAAATACTTCGTAAGTTTTGCCATAATTAAAAGGAGAAAAATGTAATTACACTTTCTATTTAAAAATATTTTGAATATGTCAAAATTAAGACAATTAATATTCATATATATTTTCCTTAATTCTTTGTGTCTAAATGTGTGTTTTTTCCTAAAAATAATTAAAATCAGTTTAGAAATGTGTTTACAAGTCAAAATCAAGATTTTTATGTGAAAAAAATAGTGTATAGGTGGAATCATCCATGGATAGGTCATTTGATTTTGTAAAACAAAGTTTTTAGACCCAAATTATTGATAATATAAAAGTAGTCAATAATATTTGATTTATCCCACCCTATACATATTAGAGTTTATGTATATTACAGCATCCGTATGTTATAGATACATTTCTTATTTATAACTATCATGGAAATAAAAATAATTAAGGTTGATTTTAAACTGCTTAAATGCAATTGTCAATTTGGACACATAAGATATGACACAAACAACAAAAAAATATTCTCCATTGGAGATGCTTTAAAAGGTACACATATTTAAAGGAGTTTTTTATCGAGATATTAAATACTTCGTAAGGTTTTCAATAATAAAAAGGAGAAAAATGTAAATACACTTTCTATTTAAAAATATTTTGAATATGTCAAAATTAAGACAATTAATATTCATATATATATTTTCCTTAATTCTTCGTGTCTAAATGTGTGTTTTTTCCTAAAAATACATAAAATCAGTTTAGAAATGTGTTTACAAGTCAAAATCAAGATTTTTATGTGAAAAAATAGTGTATAGGTGGAAGCATCCATGGATAGGTCATTTGATTTTGTAAAGCAAAGTTTTTGTACCCAAATTATTGATAATATAAAAGTAGTCAATAATATTTGATTTATCCCACCCTATACATATTAGAGTTTATATATATTACAGCATCCTTATGTTATAGATACATTTCTAATTTATAACTATCATTGAAATAAAAATAATTAAGGTTGATTTTGAACTGCTTAAATGCAATTGTCAATTTGGACACATAAGATATGACACAAACAACCAAAAAATATTCTCCATTGGAGATGCTTTAAAAGGTACACATATTCAGAGCAGTTTTTATCGAGATATTAAATACTTTGTATGTTTTGCCATAATAAAAAGGAGAAAAATGTAAATACACTTTCTATTTAAAAATATTTTGAATATGTCAAAATTAAGACAATTAATATTCATATATATTTTACTTAATTCTTCGTGTCTAAATGTGTGTTTTTTCCTAAAAATACATAAAATCAGATTAGAAATGTGTTTACAAGTCAAAATCAAGATTTTTAAGTGAAAAAATAGTGTATAGGTGGAAACATCCATGGATAGGTCATTTGATTTTGTAAAGCAAAGTTTTTGTACCCAAATTATTGATAATATAAAAGTAGTCAATAATATTTGATTTATCCCACCCTATACATATTAGAGTTTATATATATTACAGCATCATTATGTTATAGATACATTTCTTATTTATAACTATCATTGAAATAAAAATAATTAAGGTTGATTTTGAACTGCTTAAATGCTATTGTCAATTTGGACACATAAGATATGACACAAACAACCAAAAAATATTCTCCATTGGAGATGCTTTAAGGTACACTTATTCAGAGGAGTTTTTTATCGATATATTAAATACTTCGTAAGTTTTGCCATAATTAAAAGGAGAAAAATGTAATTACACTTTCTATTTAAAAATATTTTGAATATGTCAAAATTAAGACAATTAATATTCATATATATTTTCCTTAATTCTTTGTGTCTAAATGTGTGTTTTTTCCTAAAAATAATTAAAATCAGTTTAGAAATGTGTTTACAAGTCAAAATCAAGATTTTTATGTGAAAAAATAGTGTATAGGTGGAATCATCCATGGATAGGTCATTTGATTTTGTAAAACAAAGTTTTTAGACCCAAATTATTGATAATATAAAAGTAGTCAATAATATTTGATTTATCCCACCCTATACATATTAGAGTTTATGTATATTACAACATCCGTATGTTATAGATACATTTCTTATTTATAACTATCATGGAAATAAAAATAATTAAGGTTGATTTTAAACTGCTTAAATGCAATTGTCAATTTGGACACATAAGATATGACACAAACAACAAAAAATTATTCTCCATTGGAGATGCTTTAAAAGGTACACATATTTAGAGGAGTTTTTTATCGAGATATTAAATACTTCGTAAGGTTTTCCATAATTAAAAGGAGAAAAATGTAATTACACTTTCTATTTAAAAATATTTTGAATATGTCAAAATTAAGACAATTAATATTAATATATATTTTCCTTAATTCTTCGTGTCTAAATGTGTGTTTTTTCCTAAAAATACTTAAAATCAGTTTAGAAATGTGTTTACAAGTCAAAATCAAGATTTTTATGTGAAAAAATAGTGTATTGGTGGAAACATCCATGGATAGGTCATTTGATTTTGTAAAACAAAGTTTTTGTACCCAAATTATTGATAATATAAAAGTAGTCAATAAAATTTGATTTATCCCACCCTATACATATTAGAGTTTATGTATATTACAGCATCCGTATGTTATAGATACATTTCTTATTTATAACTATCATGGAAATAAAAATAATTAAGGTTGATTTTGAACAGCTTAAATGCAATTGTCAATTTGGACACATAAGATATGACACAAACAACCAAAAAATATTCTCCATTGGAGATGCTTTAAAACGTACACATATTCAGAGGAGTTTTTTATCGAGATATTAAATACTTTGTATGTTTTGCCATAATAAAAAGGAGAAAAATGTAAATACACTTTCTATTTAAAAATATTTTGAATATGTCAAAATTAAGACAATTAATATTCATATATATTTTACTTAATTCTTCGTGTCTAAATGTGTGTTTTTTCCTAAAAATACATAAAATCAGATTAGAAATGTGTTTACAAGTCAAAATCAAGATTTTTAAGTGAAAAAGTAGTGTATACGTGGAAACATCCATGGATAGGTCATTTGATTTTGTAAAGCAAAGTTTTTGTACCCAAATTATTGATAATATAAAAGTAGTCAATAATATTTGATTTATCCCACCCTATACATATTAGAGTTTATATGTATTACAGCATCATTATGTTATAGATACATTTCTTATTTATAACTATCATTGAAATAAAAATAATTAAGGTTGATTTTGAACTGCTTAAATGCTATTGTCAATTTGGACACATAAGAAATGACACAAACAACCAAAAAATATTCTCCATTGGAGATGCTTTAAAAGGTACACATATTTAGAGGAGTTTTTTATCGAGATATTAAATACTTTGTATGTTTTGCCATAATAAAAAGGAGAAAAATGTAAATACACTTTCTATTTAAAAATATTTTGAATATGTCAAAATTAAGACAATTAATATTCATATATATTTTACTTAATTCTTCGTGTCTAAATGTGTGTTTTTTCCTAAAAATACATAAAATCAGTTTAGAAATGTGTTTACAAGTCAAAATCAAGATTTTTATGTGAAAAAATAGTGTATAGGTGGAAACATCCATGGATAGGTCATTTGATTTTGTAAAGCAAAGTTTTTGTACCCAAATTATTGATAATATAAAAGTAGTCAATAATATTTGATTTATCCCACCCTATACATATTAGAGTTTATATATATATATATATATTACAGCATCCTTATGTTATAGATACATTTCTTATTTATAACTATCATTGAAATAAAAATAATTAAAGTTGTTTTGAACTACTTAAATTCAATTGTCAATTTGGACACATAAGATATGACACAAACAACCAAAAAATATTCTCCATTGGAGATGCTTTAAAAGGTACACATATTTAGAGGAGTTTTTTATCGAGATATTAAATACTTTGTATGTTTTGCCATAATAAAAAGGAGAAAAATGTAAATACACTTTCTATTTAAAAATATTTTGAATATGTCAAAATTAAGACAATTAATATTCATATATATTTTACTTAATTCTTCGTGTCTAAATGTGTGTTTTTTCCTAAAAATACATAAAATCAGTTTAGAAATGTGTTTACAAGTCAAAATCAAGATTTTTATGTGAAAAAATAGTGTATAGGTGGAAACATCCATGGATAGGTCATTTGATTTTGTAAAGCAAAGTTTTTGTACCCAAATTATTGATAATATAAAAGTAGTCAATAATATTTGATTTATCCCACCCTATACATATTAGAGTTTATATATATATATATATTACAGCATCCTTATGTTATAGATACATTTCTTATTTATAACTATCATTGAAATAAAAATAATTAAAGTTGTTTTGAACTACTTAAATTCAATTGTCAATTTGGACACATAAGATATGACACAAACAACCAAAAAATATTCTCCATTGGAGATGCTTTAAAAGGTACACATATTTAGAGGAGTTTTTTATCGAGATATTAAATACTTTGTATGTTTTGCCATAATAAAAAGGAGAAAATTGTAAATACACTTTCTATTTAAAAATATTTTGAATATGTCAAAATTAAGACAATTAATATTCATATATATTTTACTTAATTCTTCGTGTCTAAATGTGTGTTTTTTCCTAAAAATACATAAAATCAGTTTAGAAATGTGTTTACAAGTCAAAATCAAGATTTTTATGTGAAAAAATAGTGTATAGGTGGAAACATCCATGGATAGGTCATTTGATTTTGTAAAGCAAAGTTTTTGTACCCAAATTATTGATAATATAAAAGTAGTCAATAATATTTGATTTATCCCACCCTATACATATTAGAGTTTATATATATATATTACAGCATCCTTATGTTATAGATACATTTCTTATTTATAACTATCATTGAAATAAAAATAATTAAGGTTGATTATGAACTGCTTAAATGCAATAGTCAATTTGGACACACAAAATATTACACAAACAACCAAAAAATATTCTCCAGTGGAGATGCTTTAAGGTACACATATTCAGAGGAGTTTTTTATCGAGATATTAAATACTTCCAACGTTTTGCCATAATAAAAAGGAGAAAAATGTAAATACACTTTCTATTTAAAAATATTTTGAATATGTCAAAATTAAGACAATTAATATTCATATATATTTTCCTTAATTCTTTGTGTCTAAATGTGTGTTTTTACCTAAAAATAATTAAAATCAGTTTAGAAATGTGTTTGCAAGTCAAAATCAAGATTTTTATGTGAAAAAATAGTGTATAGGTGGAAACATCCATGGATAGGTCATTTGATTTTGTAAAACAAAGTTTTTGTACCCAAATTATTGATAATATAAAAGTAGTCAATAATATTTGATTTATCCCACCCTATACATATTAGAGTTTATAGATATTACAGCATCCTTATGTTATAGATACATTGCTTATTTAAAATTATCATTGAAATAAAAATAATTAAGGTTGATTATGAACTGCTTAAATGCAATAGTCAATTTGGACACACAAAATATTACACAAACAACCAAAAAATATTCTCCATTGGAGATGCTTTAAGGTACACTTATTCAGAGGAGTTTTTTATCGAGATATTAAATACTTCGTAAGTTTTGCCATAATTAAAAGGAGAAAAATGTAATTACACTTTCTATTTAAAAATATTTTGAATATGTCAAAATTAAGACAATTAATATTCATATATATTTTCCTTAATTCTTTGTGTCTAAATGTGTGTTTTTTCCTAAAAATAATTAAAATCAGTTTAGAAATGTGTTTATAAGTCAAATTCAAGATTTTTATGTGAAAAAAATAGTGTATAGGTGGAATCATCCATGGATAGGTCATTTGATTTTGTAAAACAAAGTTTTTAGACCCAAATTATTGATAATATAAAAGTAGTCAATAATATTTGATTTATCCCACCCTATACATATTAGAGTTTATGTATATTACAACATCCGTATGTTATAGATACATTTCTTATTTATAACTATCATGGAAATAAAAATAATTAAGGTTGATTTTAAACTGCTTAAATGCAATTGTCAATTTGGACACATAAGATATGACACAAACAACAAAAAAATATTCTCCATTGGAGATGCTTTAAAAGGTACACATATTTAAAGGAGTTTTTTATCGAGATATTAAATACTTCGTAAGGTTTTCAATAATAAAAAGGAGAAAAATGTAAATACACTTTCTATTTAAAAATATTTTGAATATGTCAAAATTAAGACAATTAATATTCATATATATATTTTCCTTAATTCTTCGTGTCTAAATGTGTGTTTTTTCCTAAAAATACATAAAATCAGTTTAGAAATGTGTTTACAAGTCAAAATCAAGATTTTTATGTGAAAAAATAGTGTATAGGTGGAAGCATCCATGGATAGGTCATTTGATTTTGTAAAGCAAAGTTTTTGTACCCAAATTATTGATAATATAAAAGTAGTCAATAATATTTGATTTATCCCACCCTATACATATTAGAGTTTATATATATTACAGCATCCTTATGTTATAGATACATTTCTAATTTATAACTATCATTGAAATAAAAATAATTAAGGTTGATTTTGAACTGCTTAAATGCAATTGTCAATTTGGACACATAAGATATGACACAAACAACCAAAAAATATTCTCCATTGGAGATGCTTTAAAAGGTACACATATTCAGAGCAGTTTTTTATCGAGATATTAAATACTTTGTATGTTTTGCCATAATAAAAAGGAGAAAAATGTAAATACACTTTCTATTTAAAAATATTTTGAATATGTCAAAATTAAGACAATTAATATTCATATATATTTTACTTAATTCTTCGTGTCTAAATGTGTGTTTTTTCCTAAAAATACATAAAATCAGATTAGAAATGTGTTTACAAGTCAAAATCAAGATTTTTAAGTGAAAAGATAGTGTATAGGTGGAAACATCCATGGATAGGTCATTTGATTTTGTAAAGCAAAGTTTTTGTACCCAAATTATTGATAATATAAAAGTAGTCAATAATATTTGATTTATCCCACCCTATACATATTAGAGTTTATATATATTACATCATCATTATGTTATAGATACATTTCTTATTTATAACTATCATTGAAATAAAAATAATTAAGGTTGATTTTGAACTGCTTAAATGCTATTGTCAATTTGGACACATAAGATATGACAGAAACAACCAAAAAATATTCTCCATTGGAGATGCTTTAAGGTACACTTATTCAGAGGAGTTTTTTATCGATATATTAAATACTTCGTAAGTTTTGCCATAATTAAAAGGAGAAAAATGTAATTACACTTTCTATTTAAAAATATTTTGAATATGTCAAAATTAAGACAATTAATATTCATATATATTTTCCTTAATTCTTTGTGTCTAAATGTGTGTTTTTTCTTAAAAATAATTAAAATCAGTTTAGAAATGTGTTTACAAGTCAAAATCAAGATTTTTATGTGAAAAAATAGTGTATAGGTGGAATCATCCATGGATAGGTCATTTGATTTTGTAAAACAAAGTTTTTAGACCCAAATTATTGATAATATAAAAGTAGTCAATAATATTTGATTTATCCCACCCTATACATATTAGAGTTTATGTATATTACAGCATCCGTATGTTATAGATACATTTCTTATTTATAACTATCATAGAAATAAAAATAATTAAGGTTGATTTTAAACTGCTTAAATGCAATTGTCAATTTGGACACATAAGATATGACACAAACAACAAAAAATTATTCTCCATTAGAGATGCTTTAAAAGGTACACATATTTAGAGGAGTTTTTTATCGAGATATTAAATACTTCGTAAGGTTTTCCATAATTAAAAGGAGAAAAATGTAATTACACTTTCTATTTAAAAATATTTTGAATATGTCAAAATTAAGACAATTAATATTAATATATATTTTCCTTAATTCTTCGTGTCTAAATGTGTGTTTTTTCCTAAAAATACTTAAAATCAGTTTAGAAATGTGTTTACAAGTCAAAATCAAGATTTTTATGTGAAAAAATAGTGTATTGGTGGAAACATCCATGGATAGGTCATTTGATTTTGTAAAACAAAGTTTTTGTACCCAAATTATTGATAATATAAAAGTAGTCAATAATATTTGATTTATCCCACCCTATACATATTAGAGTTTATATATATATATATATTACAGCATCCTTATGTTATAGATACATTTCTTATTTATAACTATCATTGAAATAAAAATAATTAAAGTTGTTTTGAACTACTTAAATTCAATTGTCAATTTGGACACATAAGATATGACACAAACAACCAAAAAATATTCTCCATTGGAGATGCTTTAAAAGGTACACATATTTAGAGGAGTTTTTTATCGAGATATTAAATACTTTGTATGTTTTGCCATAATAAAAAGGAGAAAAATGTAAATACACTTTCTATTTAAAAATATTTTGAATATGTCAAAATTAAGACAATTAATATTCATATATATTTTACTTAATTCTTCGTGTCTAAATGTGTGTTTTTTCCTAAAAATACATAAAATCAGTTTAGAAATGTGTTTACAAGTCAAAATCAAGATTTTTATGTGAAAAAATAGTGTATAGGTGGAAACATCCATGGATAGGTCATTTGATTTTGTAAAGCAAAGTTTTTGTACCCAAATTATTGATAATATAAAAGTAGTCAATAATATTTGATTTATCCCACCCTATACATATTAGAGTTTATATATATATATATATATATTACAGCATCCTTATGTTATAGATACATTTCTTATTTATAACTATCATTGAAATAAAAATAATTAAAGTTGTTTTGAACTACTTAAATTCAATTGTCAATTTGGACACATAAGATATGACACAAACAACCAAAAAATATTCTCCATTGGAGATGCTTTAAAAGGTACACATATTTAGAGGAGTTTTTTATCGAGATATTAAATACTTTGTATGTTTTGCCATAATAAAAAGGAGAAAAATGTAAATACACTTTCTATTTAAAAATATTTTGAATATGTCAAAATTAAGACAATTAATATTCATATATATTTTACTTAATTCTTCGTGTCTAAATGTGTGTTTTTTCCTAAAAATACATAAAATCAGTTTAGAAATGTGTTTACAAGTCAAAATCAAGATTTTTATGTGAAAAAATAGTGTATAGGTGGAAACATCCATGGATAGGTCATTTGATTTTGTAAAGCAAAGTTTTTGTACCCAAATTATTGATAATATAAAAGTAGTCAATAATATTTGATTTATCCCACCCTATACATATTAGAATTTATATATATATATTACAGCATCCTTATGTTATAGATACATTTCTTATTTATAACTATCATTGAAATAAAAATAATTAAGGTTGATTATGAACTGCTTAAATGCAATAGTCAATTTGGACACACAAAATATTACACAAACAACCAAAAAATATTCTCCAGCGGAGATGCTTTAAGGTACACATATTCAGAGGAGTTTTTTATCGAGATATTAAATACTTCCAACGTTTTGCCATAATAAAAAGGAGAAAAATGTAAATACACTTTCTATTTAAAAATATTTTGAATATGTCAAAATTAAGACAATTAATATTCATATATATTTTCCTTAATTCTTTGTGTCTAAATGTGTGTTTTTACCTAAAAATAACTAAAATCAGTTTAGAAATGTGTTTGCAAGTCAAAATCAAGATTTTTATGTGAAAAAATAGTGTATAGGTGGAAACATCCATGGATAGGTCATTTGATTTTGTAAAACAAAGTTTTTGTACCCAAATTATTGATAATATAAAAGTAGTCAATAATATTTGATTTATCCCACCCTATACATATTAGAGTTTATAGATATTACAGCATCCTTATGTTATAGATACATTGCTTATTTAAAATTATCATTGAAATAAAAATAATTAAGGTTGATTATGAACTGCTTAAATGCAATAGTCAATTTGGACACACAAAATATTACACAAACAACCAAAAAATATTCTCCATTGGAGATGCTTTAAGGTACACTTATTCAGAGGAGTTTTTTATCGAGATATTAAATACTTCGTAAGTTTTGCCATAATTAAAAGGAGAAAAATGTAATTACACTTTCTATTTAAAAATATTTTGAATATGTCAAAATTAAGACAATTAATATTCATATATATTTTCCTTAATTCTTTGTGTCTAAATGTGTGTTTTTTCCTAAAAATAATTAAAATCAGTTTAGAAATGTGTTTATAAGTCAAAATCAAGATTTTTATGTGAAAACAATAGTGTATAGGTGGAATCATCCATGGATAGGTCATTTGATTTTGTAAAACAAAGTTTTTAGACCCAAATTATTGATAATATAAAAGTAGTCAATAATATTTGATTTATCCCACCCTATACATATTAGAGTTTATGTATATTACAGCATCCGTATGTTATAGATACATTTCTTATTTATAACTATCATGGAAATAAAAATAATTAAGGTTGATTTTAAACTGCTTAAATGCAATTGTCAATTTGGACACATAAGATATGACACAAACAACAAAAAAATATTCTCCATTGGAGATGCTTTAAAAGGTACACATATTTAAAGGAGTTTTTTATCGAGATATTAAATACTTCGTAAGGTTTTCAATAATAAAAAGGAGAAAAATGTAAATACACTTTCTATTTAAAAATATTTTGAATATGTCAAAATTAAGACAATTAATATTCATATATATATTTTCCTTAATTCTTCGTGTCTAAATGTGTGTTTTTTCCTAAAAATACATAAAATCAGTTTAGAAATGTGTTTACAAGTCAAAATCAAGATTTTTATGTGAAAAAATAGTGTATAGGTGGAAGCATCCATGGATAGGTCATTTGATTTTGTAAAGCAAAGTTTTTGTACCCAAATTATTGATAATATAAAAGTAGTCAATAATATTTGATTTATCCCACCCTATACATATTAGAGTTTATATATATTACAGCATCCTTATGTTATAGATACATTTCTAATTTATAACTATCATTGAAATAAAAATAATTAAGGTTGATTTTGAACTGCTTAAATGCAATTGTCAATTTGGACACATAAGATATGACACAAACAACCAAAAAATATTCTCCATTGGAGATGCTTTAAAAGGTACACATATTCAGAGCAGTTTTTTATCGAGATATTAAATACTTTGTATGTTTTGCCATAATAAAAAGGAGAAAAATGTAAATACACTTTCTATTTAAAAATATTTTGAATATGTCAAAATTAAGACAATTAATATTCATATATATTTTACTTAATTCTTCGTGTCTAAATGTGTGTTTTTTCCTAAAAATACATAAAATCAGATTAGAAATGTGTTTACAAGTCAAAATCAAGATTTTTAAGTGAAAATATAGTGTATAGGTGGAAACATCCATGGATAGGTCATTTGATTTTGTAAAGCAAAGTTTTTGTACCCAAATTATTGATAATATAAAAGTAGTCAATAATATTTGATTTATCCCACCCTATACATATTAGAGTTTATATATATTACATCATCATTATGTTATAGATACATTTCTTATTTATAACTATCATTGAAATAAAAATAATTAAGGTTGATTTTGAACTGCTTAAATGCTATTGTCAATTTGGACACATAAGATATGACACAAACAACCAAAAAATATTCTCCATTGGAGATGCTTTAAGGTACACTTATTCAAAGGAGTTTTTTATCGATATATTAAATACTTCGTAAGTTTTGCCATAATTAAAAGGAGAAAAATGTAATTACACTTTCTATTTAAAAATATTTTGAATATGTCAAAATTAAGACAATTAATATTCATATATATTTTCCTTAATTCTTTGTGTCTAAATGTGTGTTTTTTCTTAAAAATAATTAAAATCAGTTTAGAAATGTGTTTACAAGTCAAAATCAAGATTTTTATGTGAAAAAATAGTGTATAGGTGGAATCATCCATGGATAGGTCATTTGATTTTGTAAAACAAAGTTTTTAGACCCAAATTATTGATAATATAAAAGTAGTCAATAATATTTGATTTATCCCACCCTATACATATTAGAGTTTATGTATATTACAGCATCCGTATGTTATAGATACATTTCTTATTTATAACTATCATGGAAATAAAAATAATTAAGGTTGATTTTAAACTGCTTAAATGCAATTGTCAATTTGGACACATAAGATATGACACAAACAACAAAAAATTATTCTCCATTAGAGATGCTTTAAAAGGTACACATATTTAGAGGAGTTTTTTATCGAGATATTAAATACTTCGTAAGGTTTTCCATAATTAAAAGGAGAAAAATGTAATTACACTTTCTATTTAAAAATATTTTGAATATGTCAAAATTAAGACAATTAATATTAATATATATTTTCCTTAATTCTTCGTGTCTAAATGTGTGTTTTTTCCTAAAAATACTTAAAATCAGTTTAGAAATGTGTTTACAAGTCAAAATCAAGATTTTTATGTGAAAAAATAGTGTATTGGTGGAAACATCCATGGATAGGTCATTTGATTTTGTAAAACAAAGTTTTTGTACCCAAATTATTGATAATATAAAAGTAGTCAATAAAATTTGATTTATCCCACCCTATACATATTAGAGTTTATGTATATTACAGCATCCGTATGTTATAGATACATTTCTTATTTATAACTATCATGGAAATAAAAATAATTAAGGTTGATTTTGAACAGCTTAAATGCAATTGTCAATTTGGACACATAAGATATGACACAAACAACCAAAAAATATTCTCCATTGGAGATGCTTTAAAACGTACACATATTCAGAGGAGTTTTTTATCGAGATATTAAATACTTTGTATGTTTTGCCATAATAAAAAGGAGAAAAATGTAAATACACTTTCTATTTAAAAATATTTTGAATATGTCAAAATTAAGACAATTAATATTCATATATATTTTACTTAATTCTTCGTGTCTAAATGTGTGTTTTTTCCTAAAAATACATAAAATCAGATTAGAAATGTGTTTACAAGTCAAAATCAAGATTTTTAAGTGAAAAAGTAGTGTATACGTGGAAACATCCATGGATAGGTCATTTGATTTTGTAAAGCAAAGTTTTTGTACCCAAATTATTGATAATATAAAAGTAGTCAATAATATTTGATTTATCCCACCCTATACATATTAGAGTTTATATATATTACAGCATCATTATGTTATAGATACATTTCTTATTTATAACTATCATTGAAATAAAAATAATTAAGGTTGATTTTGAACTGCTTAAATGCTATTGTCAATTTGGACACATAAGAAATGACACAAACAACCAAAAAATATTCTCCATTGGAGATGCTTTAAAAGGTACACATATTTAGAGGAGTTTTTTATCGAGATATTAAATACTTTGTATGTTTTGCCATAATAAAAAGGAGAAAAATGTAAATACACTTTCTATTTAAAAATATTTTGAATATGTCAAAATTAAGACAATTAATATTCATATATATTTTACTTAATTCTTCGTGTCTAAATGTGTGTTTTTTCCTAAAAATACATAAAATCAGTTTAGAAATGTGTTTACAAGTCAAAATCAAGATTTTTATGTGAAAAAATAGTGTATAGGTGGAAACATCCATGGATAGGTCATTTGATTTTGTAAAGCAAAGTTTTTGTAGCCAAATTATTGATAATATAAAAGTAGTCAATAATATTTGATTTATCCCACCCTATACATATTAGAGTTTATATATATATATATATATTACAGCATCCTTATGTTATAGATACATTTCTTATTTATAACTATCATTGAAATAAAAATAATTAAAGTTGTTTTGAACTACTTAAATTCAATTGTCAATTTGGACACATAAGATATGACACAAACAACCAAAAAATATTCTCCATTGGAGATGCTTTAAAAGGTACACATATTTAGAGGAGTTTTTTATCGAGATATTAAATACTTTGTATGTTTTGCCATAATAAAAAGGAGAAAAATGTAAATACACTTTCTATTTAAAAATATTTTGAATATGTCAAAATTAAGACAATTAATATTCATATATATTTTACTTAATTCTTCGTGTCTAAATGTGTGTTTTTTCCTAAAAATACATAAAATCAGTTTAGAAATGTGTTTACAAGTCAAAATCAAGATTTTTATGTGAAAAAATAGTGTATAGGTGGAAACATCCATGGATAGGTCATTTGATTTTGTAAAGCAAAGTTTTTGTACCCAAATTATTGATAATATAAAAGTAGTCAATAATATTTGATTTATCCCACCCTATACATATTAGAGTTTATATATATATATTACAGCATCCTTATGTTATAGATACATTTCTTATTTATAACTATCATTGAAATAAAAATAATTAAGGTTGATTATGAACTGCTTAAATGCAATAGTCAATTTGGACACACAAAATATTACACAAACAACCAAAAAATATTCTCCAGTGGAGATGCTTTAAGGTACACATATTCAGAGGAGTTTTTTATCGAGATATTAAATACTTCCAACGTTTTGCCATAATAAAAAGGAGAAAAATGTAAATACACTTTCTATTTAAAAATATTTTGAATATGTCAAAATTAAGACAATTAATATTCATATATATTTTCCTTAATTCTTTGTGTCTAAATGTGTGTTTTTACCTAAAAATAATTAAAATCAGTTTAGAAATGTGTTTGCAAGTCAAAATCAAGATTTTTATGTGAAAAAATAGTGTATAGGTGGAAACATCCATGGATAGGTCATTTGATTTTGTAAAACAAAGTTTTTGTACCCAAATTATTGATAATATAAAAGTAGTCAATAATATTTGATTTATCCCACCCTATACATATTAGAGTTTATAGATATTACAGCATCCTTATGTTATAGATACATTGCTTATTTAAAATTATCATTGAAATAAAAATAATTAAGGTTGATTATGAACTGCTTAAATGCAATAGTCAATTTGGACACACAAAATATTACACAAACAACCAAAAAATATTCTCCATTGGAGATGCTTTAAGGTACACATATTCAGAGGAGTTTTTTATCGAGATATTAAATACTTCCAACGTTTTGCCATAATAAAAAGGAGAAAAATGTAAATACACTTTCTATTTAAAAATATTTTGAATATGTCAAAATTAAGACAATTAATATTCATATATATTTTCCTTAATTCTTTGTGTCTAAATGTATGTTTTTACATAAAATTACTTAAAATCAGTTTAGAAATGTGTTTTCAAGTCAAAATCAAGATTTTTATGTGAAAAAATAGTGTATAAGTGGATACATCCATGGATAGGTCATTTGATTTTGTAAAACAAAGTTTTTGTACCCAAATTATTGATAATATAAAACTAGTAAATAATATTTTATTTATCCCACCGTAGACATATTAGAGTTTATAGATATTACAGTAGAATATGCATCCTTATGTTATAGATACATTTCTTATTTAAAATTATCATTGAAATAAAAATAATTAAGGTTGATTATGAACTGCTTAAATGCAATAGTCAATTTGGACACACAAAATATTACACAAACAACCAAAAAATATTCTCCATTGGAGATGCTTTAAGGTACACATATTCAAAGGAGTTTTTTATCGAGATATTAAATACTTCCAACGTTTTGCCATAATAAAAAGGAGAAAAATGTAAATACACTTTCTATTTAAAAATATTTTGAATATGTCAAAATTAAGACAATTAATATTCATATATATTTTCCTTAATTCTTTGTGTCTAAATGTGTGTTTTTACCTAAAAATAATTAAAATCAGTTTAGAAATGTGTTTGCAACTAAAAATCAAGATTTTTATGTGAAAAAATAGTGTATAGGTGGAAACATCCATGGATAGGTCATTTGATTTTGTAAAACAAAGTTTTTGTACCCAAATTATTGATAATATAAAAGTAGTCAATAATATTTGATTTATCCCACCCTATACATATTAGAGTTTATAGATATTACAGCATCCTTATGTTATAGATACATTGCTTATTTAAAATTATCATTGAAATAAAAATAATTAAGGTTGATTATGAACTGCTTAAATGCAATAGTCAATTTGGACACACAAAATATTACACAAACAACCAAAAAATATTCTCCATTGGAGATGCTTTAAAAGGTACACATATTCAGAGGAGTTTTTTATCGAGATATTAAATACTTTGTATGTTTTGCCATAATAAAAAGGAGAAAAATGTAAATACACTTTCTATTTAAAAATATTTTGAATATGTCAAAATTAAGACAATTAATATTCATATATATTTTACTTCATTCTTCGTGTCTAAATGTGTGTTTTTTCCTAAAAATACATAAAATCAGATTAGAAATGTGTTTACAAGTCAAAATCAAGATTTTTAAGTGAAAAAATAGTGTATAGGATGAAACATACATGGATAGGTCATTTGATTTTGTAAAGCAAAGTTTTTCTACCCAAATTATTGATAATATAAAAGTAGTCAATAATATTTGATTTATCCCACCCTATACATATTAGAGTTTATATATATTACAACATCATTATGTTATAGATACATTTCTTATTTATAACTATCATTGAAATAAAAATAATTAAGGTTGATTTTGAACTGCTTAAATGCTATTGTCAATTTGGACACATAAGATATGACACAAACAACCAAAAAATATTCTCCATTGGAGATGCTTTAAGGTACACTTATTCAGAGGAGTTTTTTATCGAGATATTAAATACTTCGTAAGTTTTGCCATAATAAAAAGGAGAAAAATGTAAATACACTTTCTATTTAAAAATATTTTGAATATGTCAAAATTAAGACAATTAATATTCATATATATTTTCCTTAATTCTTTGTGTCTAAATGTGTGTTTTTTCCTAAAAATAATTAAAATCAGTTTAGAAATGTGTTTACAAGTCAAAATCAAGATTTTTATGTGAAAAAATAGTGTATAGGTGGAATCATCCATGGATAGGTCATTTGATTTTGTAAAACAATGTTTTTAGACCCAAATTATTGATAATATAAAAGTAGTCAATAATATTTGATTTATCCCACCCTATACATATTAGAGTTTATGTATATTAGAGCATCCGTATGTTATATATACATTTCTTATTTATAACTATCATGGAAATAAAAATAATTAAGGTTGATTTTAAACTGCTTAAATGCAATTGTCAATTTGGACACATAAGATATGACACAAACAACAAAAAATTATTCTCCATTGGAGATGCTTTAAAAGGTACACATATTTAGAGGAGTTTTTTATCGAGATATTAAATACTTCATAAGATTTTCCATAATTAAAAGGAGAAAAATGTAATTACACTTTCTATTTAAAAATATTTTGAATATGTCAAAATTAAGACAATTAATATTAATATATATTTTCCTTAATTCTTCGTGTCTAAATGTGTGTTTTTTCCTAAAAATACTTAAAATCAGTTTAGAAATGTGTTTACAAGTCAAAATCAAGATTTTTATGTGAAAAAATAGTGTATTGGTGGAAACATCCATGGATAGGTCATTTGATTTCGTAAAACAAAGTTTTTGTACCCAAATTATTGATAATATAAAAGTAGTCAATAATATTTGATTTATCCCACCCTATACATATTAGAGTATATGTATATTACAGCATCCGTATGTTATAGATACATTTCTTATTTATAACTATCATGGAAATAAAAATAATTAAGGTTGATTTTGAACTGCTTAAATGCAATTGTCAATTTGGACACATAAGATATGACACAAACAACCAAAAAATATTCTCCATTGGAGATGCTTTAAAAGGTACACATATTCAGAGGAGTTTTTTATCGAGATATTAAATACTTTGTATGTTTTGCCATAATAAAAAGGAGAAAAATGTAAATACACTTTCTATTTAAAAATATTTTGAATATGTCAAAATTAAGACAATTAATATTCATATATATTTTACTTAATTCTTCGTGTCTAAATGTGTGTTTTTTCCTAAAAATACATAAAATCAGATTAGAAATGTGTTTACAAGTCAAAATCAAGATTTTTAAGTGAAAAAATAGTGTATAGGTGGAAACATCCATGGATAGGTCATTTGATTTTCTAAAGCAAAGTTTTTGTACCCAAATTATTGATAATATAAAAGTAGTCAATAATATTTGATTTATCCCACCCTATACATATTAGAGTTTATATATATTACAACATCATTATGTTATAGATACATTTCTTATTTATAACTATCATTGAAATAAAAATAATTAAGGTTGATTTTGAACTGCTTAAATGCTATTGTCAATTTGGACACATAAGATATGACACAAACAACCAAAAAATATTCTCCATTGGAGATGCTTTAAGGTACACTTATTCAGAGGAGTTTTTTATCGAGATATTAAATACTTCGTAAGTTTTGCCATAATTAAAAGGAGAAAAATGTAATTACACTTTCTATTTAAAAATATTTTGAATATGTCAAAATTAAGACAATTAATATTCATATATATTTTCCTTAATTCTTTGTGTCTAAATGTGTGTTTTTTCCTAAAAATAATTAAAATCAGTTTAGAAATGTGTTTACAAGTCAAAATCAAGATTTTTATGTGAAAAAATAGTGTATAGGTGGAATCATCCATGGATAGGTCATTTGATTTTGTAAAACAAAGTTTTTAGACCCAAATTATTGATAATATAAAAGTAGTCAATAATATTTGATTTATCCCACCCTATACATATTAGAGTTTATGTATATTAGTGCATCCGTATGTTATATATACATTTCTTATTTATAACTATCATGGAAATAAAAATAATAAAGGTTGATTTTAAACTGCTTAAATGCAATTGTCAATTTGGACACATAAGATATGACACAAACAACAAAAAATTATTCTCCATTGGAGATGCTTTAAAAGGTACACATATTTAGAGGAGTTTTTTATCGAGATATTAAATACTTCATAAGATTTTCCATAATTAAAAGGAGAAAAATGTAATTACACTTTCTATTTAAAAATATTTTGAATATGTCAAAATTAAGACAATTAATATTAATATATATTTTCCTTAATTCTTCGTGTCTAAATGTGTGTTTTTTCCTAAAAATACTTAAAATCAGTTTAGAAATGTGTTTACAAGTCAAAATCAAGATTTTTATGTGAAAAAATAGTGTATTGGTGGAAACATCCATGGATAGGTCATTTGATTTTGTAAAACAAAGTTTTTGTACCCAAATTATTGATAATATAAAAGTAGTCAATAATATTTGATTTATCCCACCCTATACATATTAGAGTATATGTATATTACAGCATCCGTATGTTATAGATACATTTCTTATTTATAACTATCATGGAAATAAAAATAATTAAGGTTGATTTTGAACTGCTTAAATGCAATTGTCAATTTGGACACATAAGATATGACACAAACAACCAAAAAATATTCTCCATTGGAGATGCTTTAAAAGGTACACATATTCAGAGGAGTTTTTTATCGAGATATTAAATACTTTGTATGTTTTGCCATAATAAAAAGGAGAAAAATGTAAATACACTTTCTATTTAAAAATATTTTGAATATGTCAAAATTAAGACAATTAATATTCATATATATTTTACTTAATTCTTCGTGTCTAAATGTGTGTTTTTTCCTAAAAATACATAAAATCAAATTAGAAATGTGTTTACAAGTCAAAATCAAGATTTTTAAGTGAAAAAATAGTGTATAGGTGGAAACATCCATGGATAGGTCATTTGATTTTCTAAAGCAAAGTTTTTGTACCCAAATTATTGATAATATAAAAGTAGTCAATAATATTTGATTTATCCCACCCTATACATATTAGAGTTTATATATATTACAACATCATTATGTTATAGATACATTTCTTATTTATAACTATCATTGAAATAAAAATAATTAAGGTTGATTTTGAACTGCTTAAATGCTATTGTCAATTTAGACACATAAGATATGACACAAACAACCAAAAAATATTCTCCATTGGAGATGCTTTAAGGTACACTTATTCAGAGGAGTTTTTTATCGAGATATTAAATACTTCGTAAGTTTTGCCATAATTAAAAGGAGAAAAATGTAATTACACTTTCTATTTAAAAATATTTTGAATATGTCAAAATTAAGACAATTAATATTCATATATATTTTCCTTAATTCTTTGTGTCTAAATGTGTGTTTTTTCCTAAAAATAATTAAAATCAGTTTAGAAATGTGTTTACAAGTCAAAATCAACATTTTTATGTGAAAAAATAGTGTATAGGTGGAATCATCCATGGATAGGTCATTTGATTTTGTAAAACAAAGTTTTTAGACCCAAATTATTGATAATATAAAAGTAGTCAATAATATTTGATTTATCCCACCCTATACATATTAGAGTTTATGTATATTAGAGCATCCGTATGTTATATATACATTTCTTATTTATAACTATCATGGAAATAAAAATAATTAAGGTTGATTTTAAACTGCTTAAATGCAATTGTCAATTTAGACACATAAGATATGACACAAACAACAAAAAATTATTCTCCATTGGAGATGCTTTAAAAGGTACACATATTTAGAGGAGTTTTTTATCGAGATATTAAATACTTCGTAAGGTTTTCCATAATTAAAAGGAGAAAAATGTAATTACACTTTCTATTTAAAAATATTTTGAATATGTCAAAATTAAGACAATTAATATTAATATATATTTTCCTTAATTCTTCGTGTCTAAATGTGTGTTTTTTCCTAAAAATACTTAAAATCAGTTTAGAAATGTGTTTACAAGTCAAAATCAAGATTTTTATGTGAAAAAATAGTGTATTGGTGGAAACATCCATGGATAGGTCATTTGATTTTGTAAAACAAAGTTTTTGTACCCAAATTATTGATAATATAAAAGTAGTCAATAATATTTGATTTATCCCACCCTATACATATTAGAGTATATGTATATTACAGCATCCGTATGTTATAGATACATTTCTTATTTATGACTATCATGGAAATAAAAATAATTAAGGTTGATTTTGAACTGCTTAAATGCAATTGTCAATTTGGACACATAAGATATGACACAAACAACCAAAAAATATTCTCCATTGGAGATGCTTTAAAAGGTACACATATTCAGAGGAGTTTTTTATCGAGATATTAAATACTTTGTATGTTTTGCCATAATAAAAAGGAGAAAAATGTAAATACACTTTCTATTTAAAAATATTTTGAATATGTCAAAATTAAGACAATTAATATTCATATATATTTTACTTAATTCTTCGTGTCTAAATGTGTGTTTTTTCCTAAAAATACATAAAATCAAATTAGAAATGTGTTTACAAGTCAAAATCAAGATTTTTAAGTGAAAAAATAGTGTATAGGTGGAAACATCCATGGATAGGTCATTTGATTTTCTAAAGCAAAGTTTTTGTACCCAAATTATTGATAATATAAAAGTAGTCAATAATATTTGATTTATCCCACCCTATACATATTAGAGTTTATATATATTACAACATCATTATGTTATAGATACATTTCTTATTTATAACTATCATTGAAATAAAAATAATTAAGGTTGATTTTGAACTGCTTAAATGCTATTGTCAATTTGGACACATAAGATATGACACAAACAACCAAAAAATATTCTCCATTGGAGATGCTTTAAGGTACACTTATTCAGAGGAGTTTTTTATCGAGATATTAAATACTTCGTAAGTTTTGCCATAATTAAAAGGAGAAAAATGTAATTACACTTTCTATTTAAAAATATTTTGAATATGTCAAAATTAAGACAATTAATATTCATATATATTTTCCTTAATTCTTTGTGTCTAAATGTGTGTTTTTTCCTAAAAATAATTAAAATCAGTTTAGAAATGTGTTTACAAGTCAAAATCAACATTTTTATGTGAAAAAATAGTGTATAGGTGGAATCATCCATGGATAGGTCATTTGATTTTGTAAAACAAAGTTTTTAGACCCAAATTATTGATAATATAAAAGTAGTCAATAATATTTGATTTATCCCACCCTATACATATTAGAGTTTATGTATATTAGAGCATCCGTATGTTATATATACATTTCTTATTTATAACTATCATGGAAATAAAAATAATTAAGGTTGATTTTAAACTGCTTAAATGCAATTGTCAATTTGGACACATAAGATATGACACAAACAACAAAAAATTATTCTCCATTGGAGATGCTTTAAAAGGTACACATATTTAGAGGAGTTTTTTATCGAGATATTAAATACTTCGTAAGGTTTTCCATAATTAAAAGGAGAAAAATGTAATTACACTTTCTATTTAAAAATATTTTGAATATGTCAAAATTAAGACAATTAATATTAATATATATTTTCCTTAATTCTTCGTGTCTAAATGTGTGTTTTTTCCTAAAAATACTTAAAATCAGTTTAGAAATGTGTTTACAAGTCAAAATCAAGATTTTTATGTGAAAAAATAGTGTATTGGTGGAAACATCCATGGATAGGTCATTTGATTTTGTAAAACAAAGTTTTTGTACCCAAATTATTGATAATATAAAAGTAGTCAATAATATTTGATTTATCCCACCCTATACATATTAGAGTTTATGTATATTACAGCATCCGTATGTTATAGATACATTTCTTATTTATAACTATCATGGAAATAAAAATAATTAAGGTTGATTTTGAACTGCTTAAATGCAATTGTCAATTTGGATACATAAGATATGACACAAACAACCAAAAAATATTCTCCATTGGAGATGCTTTAAAAGGTACACATATTCAGAGGAGTTTTTTATCGAGATATTAAATACTTTGTATGTTTTGCCATAATAAAAAGGAGAAAAATGTAAATACACTTTCTATTTAAAAATATTTTGAATATGTCAAAATTAAGACAATTAATATTCATATATATTTTACTTAATTCTTCGTGTCTAAATGTGTGTTTTTTCCTAAAAATACATAAAATCAAATTAGAAATGTGTTTACAAGTCAAAATCAAGATTTTTAAGTGAAAAAATAGTGTATAGGTGGAAACATCCATGGATAGGTCATTTGATTTTCTAAAGCAAAGTTTTTGTACCCAAATTATTGATAATATAAAAGTAGTCAATAATATTTGATTTATCCCACCCTATACATATTAGAGTTTATATATATTACAACATCATTATGTTATAGATACATTTCTTATTTATAACTATCATTGAAATAAAAATAATTAAGGTTGATTTTGAACTGCTTAAATGCTATTGTCAATTTGGACACATAAGATATGACACAAACAACCAAAAAATATTCTCCATTGGAGATGCTTTAAGGTACACTTATTCAGAGGAGTTTTTTATCGAGATATTAAATACTTCGTAAGTTTTGCCATAATTAAAAGGAGAAAAATGTAATTACACTTTCTATTTAAAAATATTTTGAATATGTCAAAATTAAGACAATTAATATTCATATATATTTTCCTTAATTCTTTGTGTCTAAATGTGTGTTTTTTCCTAAAAATAATTAAAATCAGTTTAGAAATGTGTTTACAAGTCAAAATCAACATTTTTATGTGAAAAAATAGTGTATAGGTGGAATCATCCATGGATAGGTCATTTGATTTTGTAAAACAAAGTTTTTAGACCCAAATTATTGATAATATAAAAGTAGTCAATAATATTTGATTTATCCCACCCTATACTATTAGAGTTTATGTATATTAGAGCATCCGTATGTTATATATACATTTCTTATTTATAACTATCATGGAAATAAAAATAATTAAGGTTGATTTTAAACTGCTTAAATGCAATTGTCAATTTGGACACATAAGATATGACACAAACAACAAAAAATTATTCTCCATTGGAGATGCTTTAAAAGGTACACATATTTAGAGGAGTTTTTTATCGAGATATTAAATACTTCGTAAGGTTTTCCATAATTAAAAGGAGAAAAATGTAATTACACTTTCTATTTAAAAATATTTTGAATATGTCAAAATTAAGACAATTAATATTAATATATATTTTCCTTAATTCTTCGTGTCTAAATGTGTGTTTTTTCCTAAAAATACTTAAAATCAGTTTAGAAATGTGTTTACAAGTCAAAATCAAGATTTTTATGTGAAAAAATAGTGTATTGGTGGAAACATCCATGGATAGGTCATTTGATTTTGTAAAACAAAGTTTTTGTACCCAAATTATTGATAATATAAAAGTAGTCAATAATATTTGATTTATCCCACCCTATACATATTAGAGTTTATGTATATTACAGCATCCGTATGTTATAGATACATTTCTTATTTATAACTATCATGGAAATAAAAATAATTAAGGTTGATTTTGAACTGCTTAAATGCAATTGTCAATTTGGATACATAAGATATGACACAAACAACCAAAAAATATTCTCCATTGGAGATGCTTTAAAAGGTACACATATTCAGAGGAGTTTTTTATCGAGATATAAATACTTTGTATGTTTTGCCATAATAAAAAGGAGAAAAATGTAAATACACTTTCTATTTAAAAATATTTTGAATATGTCAAAATTAAGACAATTAATATTCATATATATTTTACTTAATTCTTCGTGTCTAAATGTGTGTTTTTTCCTAAAAATACATAAAATCAGATTAGAAATGTGTTTACAAGTCAAAATCAAGATTTTTAAGTGAAAAAATAGTGTATAGGTGGAAACATCCATGGATAGGTCATTTGATTTCCTAAAGAAAAGTTTTTGTACCCAAATTATTGATAATATAAAAGTAGTCAATAATATTTGATTTATCCCACCCTATACATATTAGAGTTTATATATATTACAACATCATTATGTTATAGATACATTTCTTATTTATAACTATCATTGAAATAAAAATAATTAAGGTTGATTTTGAACTGCTTAAATGCTATTGTCAATTTGGACACATAAGATATGACACAAACAACCAAAAAATATTCTCCATTGGAGATGCTTTAAGGTACACTTATTCAGAGGAGTTTTTTATCGAGATATTAAATACTTCGTAAGTTTTGCCATAATTAAAAGGAGAAAAATGTAATTACACTTTCTATTTAAAATATTTTGAATATGTCAAAATTAAGACAATTAATATTCATATATATTTTCCTTAATTCTTTGTGTCTAAATGTGTGTTTTTTCCTAAAAATAATTAAAATCAGTTTAGAAATGTGTTTACAAGTCAAAATCAAGATTTTTATGTGAAAAAATAGTGTATAGGTGGAATCATCCATGGATAGGTCATTTGATTTTGTAAAACAAAGTTTTTAGACCCAAATTATTGATAATATAAAGTAGTCAATAATATTTGATTTATCCCACCCTATACATATTAGAGTTTATGTATATTAGTGCATCCGTATGTTATATATACATTTCTTATTTATAACTATCATGGAAATAAAAATAATTAAGGTTGATTTTAAACTGCTTAAATGCAATTGTCAATTTGGACACATAAGATATGACACAAACAACAAAAAATTATTCTCCATTGGAGATGCTTTAAAAGGTACACATATTTAGAGGAGTTTTTTATCGAGATATTAAATACTTCATAAGATTTTCCATAATTAAAAGGAGAAAAATGTAATTACACTTTCTATTTAAAAATATTTTGAATATGTCAAAATTAAGACAATTAATATTAATATATATTTTCCTTAATTCTTCGTGTCTAAATGTGTGTTTTTTCCTAAAAATACTTAAAATCAGTTTAGAAATGTGTTTACAAGTCAAAATCAAGATTTTTATGTGAAAAAATAGTGTATTGGTGGAAACATCCATGGATAGGTCATTTGATTTTGTAAAACAAAGTTTTTGTACCCAAATTATTGATAATATAAAAGTAGTCAATAATATTTGATTTATCCCACCCTATACATATTAGAGTATATGTATATTACAGCATCCGTATGTTATAGATACATTTCTTATTTATGACTATCATGGAAATAAAAATAATTAAGGTTGATTTTGAACTGCTTAAATGCAATTGTCAATTTGGACACATAAGATATGACACAAACAACCAAAAAATATTCTCCATTGGAGATGCTTTAAAAGGTACACATATTCAGAGGAGTTTTTTATCGAGATATTAAATACTTTGTATGTTTTGCCATAATAAAAAGGAGAAAAATGTAAATACACTTTCTATTTAAAAATATTTTGAATATGTCAAAATTAAGACAATTAATATTCATATATATTTTACTTAATTCTTCGTGTCTAAATGTGTGTTTTTTCCTAAAAATACATAAAATCAAATTAGAAATGTGTTTACAAGTCAAAATCAAGATTTTTAAGTGAAAAAATAGTGTATAGGTGGAAACATCCATGGATAGGTCATTTGATTTTCTAAAGCAAAGTTTTTGTACCCAAATTATTGATAATATAAAAGTAGTCAATAATATTTGATTTATCCCACCCTATACATATTAGAGTTTATATATATTACAACATCATTATGTTATAGATACATTTCTTATTTATAACTATCATTGAAATAAAAATAATTAAGGTTGATTTTGAACTGCTTAAATGCTATTGTCAATTTGGACACATAAGATATGACACAAACAACCAAAAAATATTCTCCATTGGAGATGCTTTAAGGTACACTTATTCAGAGGAGTTTTTTATCGAGATATTAAATACTTCGTAAGTTTTGCCATAATTAAAAGGAGAAAAATGTAATTACACTTTCTATTTAAAAATATTTTGAATATGTCAAAATTAAGACAATTAATATTCATATATATTTTCCTTAATTCTTTGTGTCTAAATGTGTGTTTTTTCCTAAAAATAATTAAAATCAGTTTAGAAATGTGTTTACAAGTCAAAATCAACATTTTTATGTGAAAAAATAGTGTATAGGTGGAATCATCCATGGATAGGTCATTTGATTTTGTAAAACAAAGTTTTTAGACCCAAATTATTGATAATATAAAAGTAGTCAATAATATTTGATTTATCCCACCCTATACATATTAGAGTTTATGTATATTAGAGCATCCGTATGTTATATATACATTTCTTATTTATAACTATCATGGAAATAAAAATAATTAAGGTTGATTTTAAACTGCTTAAATGCAATTGTCAATTTGGACACATAAGATATGACACAAACAACAAAAAATTATTCTCCATTGGAGATGCTTTAAAGGTACACATATTTAGAGGAGTTTTTTATCGAGATATTAAATACTTCGTAAGGTTTTCCATAATTAAAAGGAGAAAAATGTAATTACACTTTCTATTTAAAAATATTTTGAATATGTCAAAATTAAGACAATTAATATTAATATATATTTTCCTTAATTCTTCGTGTCTAAATGTGTGTTTTTTCCTAAAAATACTTAAAATCAGTTTAGAAATGTGTTTACAAGTCAAAATCAAGATTTTTATGTGAAAAAATAGTGTATTGGTGGAAACATCCATGGATAGGTCATTTGATTTTGTAAAACAAAGTTTTTGTACCCAAATTATTGATAATATAAAAGTAGTCAATAATATTTGATTTATCCCACCCCTATACATATTAGAGTTTATGTATATTACAGCATCCGTATGTTATAGATACATTTCTTATTTATAACTATCATGGAAATAAAAATAATTAAGGTTGATTTTGAACTGCTTAAATGCAATTGTCAATTTGGATACATAAGATATGACACAAACAACCAAAAAATATTCTCCATTGGAGATGCTTTAAAAGGTACACATATTCAGAGGAGTTTTTTATCGAGATATTAAATACTTTGTATGTTTTGCCATAATAAAAAGGAGAAAAATGTAAATACACTTTCTATTTAAAATATTTTGAATATGTCAAAATTAATTCAATTAATATTCATATATATTTTACTTAATTCTTCGTGTCTAAATGTGTGTTTTTTTCCTAAAAATACATAAAATCAGATTAGAAATGTGTTTACAAGTCAAAATCAAGATTTTTAAGTGAAAAAATAGTGTATAGGTGGAAACATCCATGGATAGGTCATTTGATTTTCTAAAGCAAAGTTTTTGTACCCAAATTATTGATAATATAAAAGTAGTCAATAGTATTTGATTTATCCCACCCTATACATATTAGAGTTTATATATATTACAACATCATTATGTTATAGATACATTTCTTATTTATAACTATCATTGAAATAAAAATAATTAAGGTTGATTTTGAATTGCTTAAATGCTATTGTCAATTTGGACACATAAGATATGACACAAACAACCAAAAAATATTCTCCATTGGAGATGCTTTAAAAGGTACACATATTCAGAGGAGTTTTTTATCGAGATATTAAATACTTTGTATGTTTTGCCATAATAAAAAGGAGAAAAATGTAAATACACTTTCTATTTAAAAATATTTTGAATATGTCAAAATTAAGACAATTAATATTCATATATATTTTACTTAATTCTTCGTGTCTAAATGTGTGTTTTTTCCTAAAAATACATAAAATCAGATTAGAAATGTGTTTACAAGTCAAAATCATGATTTTTAAGTGAAAAAATAGTGTATAGGTGGAAACATCCATGGATAGGTCATTTGATTTCTAAAGCAAAGTTTTTGTACCCAAATTATTGATAATATAAAAGTAGTCAATAATATTTGATTTATCCCACCCTATACATATTAGAGTTTATATATATTACAGCATCATTATGTTATAGATACATTTCTTATTTATAACTATCATTGAAATAAAAATAATTAAGGTTGATTTTGAATTACTTAAATGCTATTGTCAATTTGGACACATAAGATATGACACAAACAACCAAAAAATATTCTCCATTGGAGATGCTTTAAGGTACACTTATTCAGAGGAGTTTTTTATCGAGATATTAAATACTTCGTAAGTTTTGCCATAATTAAAAGGAGAAAAATGTAATTACACTTTCTATTTAAAAATATTTTGAATATGTCAAAATAAGACAATTAATATTCATATATATTTTCCTTAATTCTTTGTGTCTAAATGTGTGTTTTTTCCTAAAAATAATTAAAATCAGTTTAGAAATGTGTTTACAAGTCAAAATCAAGATTTTTATGTGAAGAAATAGTGTATAGGTGGAATCATCCATGGATAGGTCATTTGATTTTGTAAAACAAAGTTTTTAGACCCAAATTATTGATAATATAAAAGTAGTCAATAATATTTCATTTATCCCACCCTATACATATTAGAGTTTATGTATATTACAGCATCCGTATGTTATAGATACATTTCTTATTTATAACTATCATGGAAATAAAAATAATTAAGGTTGATTTTAAACTGCTTAAATGCAATTGTCAATTTGGACACATAAGATATGACACAAACAACAAAAAAATATTCTCCATTGGAGATGCTTTAAAAGGTACACATATTTAGAGGAGTTTTTTATCGAGATATTAAATACTTCGTAAGGTTTTCAATAATAAAAAGTAGAAAAATGTAAATACACTTTCTATTTAAAAATATTTTGAATATGTCAATATTAAGACAATTAATATTCATATATATATTTTCCTTAATTCTTCGTGTCTAAATGTGTGTTTTTTCCTAAAAATACATAAAATCAGTTTAGAAATGTGTTACAAGTCAAAATCAAGATTTTTATGTTAAAAAATAGTGTATAGGTGGAAGCATCCATGGATAGGTCATTTGATTTTGTAAAGCAAAGTTTTTGTACCCAAATTATTGATAATATAAAAGTCGTCAATAATATTTGATTTATCCCACCCTATACATATTAGAGTTTATATATATATTACAGCATCCTTATGTTATAAATACATTTCTAATTTATAACTATCATTGAAATAAAAATAATTAAGGTTGATTTTGAACTGCTTAAATGCAATTGTCAATTTGGACACATAAGATATGACACAAACAACCAAAAAATATTCTCCATTGGAGATGCTTTAAAAGGTACACATATTCAGAGCAGTTTTTTATCGAGATATTAAATACTTTGTATGTTTTGCCATAATAAAAAGGAGAAAAATGTAAATACACTTTCTATTTAAAAATATTTTTAATATGTCAAAATTAAGACAATTAATATTCATATATATTTTACTTAATTCTTCGTGTCTAAATGTGTGTTTTTTCCTAAAAATACATAAAATCAGATTAGAAATGTGTTTACAAGTCAAAATCAAGATTTTTAAGTGAAAAAATAGTGTATAGGTGGAAACATCCATGGATAGGTCATTTGATTTTGTAAAGCAAAGTTTTTGTACCCAAATTATTGATAATATAAAAGTAGTCAATAATATTTGATTTATCCCACCCTATACATATTAGAGTTTATATATATTACAGCATCATTATGTTATAGATACATTTCTTATTATAACTATCATTGAAATAAAAATAATTAAGGTTGATTTTGAACTGCTTAAATGCTATTGTCAATTTGGACACATAAGATATGACACAAACAACCAAAAAATTTTCTCCATTGGAGATGCTTTAAGGTACACTTATTCAGAGGAGTTTTTTATCGAGATATTAAATACTTCGTAAGTTTTGCCATAATTAAAAGGAGAAAAATGTAATTACACTTTCTATTTAAAAATATTTTGAATATGTCAAAATTAAGACAATTAATATTCATATATATTTTCCTTAATTCTTTGTGTCTAAATGTGTGTTTTTTCCTAAAAATAATTAAAATCAGTTTAGAAATGTGTTTACAAGTCAAAATCAAGATTTTTATGTGAAAAAATAGTGTATAGGTGGAATCATCCAGGGATAGGTCATTTGATTTTGTAAAACAAAGTTTTTAGACCCAAATTATTGATAATATAAAAGTAGTCAATAATATTTGATTTATCCCACCCTATACATATTAGAGTTTATGTATATTACAGCATCCGTATGTTATAGATACATTTCTTATTTATGACTATCATGGAAATAAAAATAATTAAGGTTGATTTTAAACTGCTAAATGCAATTGTCAATTTGGACACATAAGATATGACACAAACAACAAAAAAATATTCTCCATTGGAGATGCTTTAAAAG
This sequence comes from Vicia faba, assembly GCA_948472305.1. Classification (NCBI taxonomy): domain Eukaryota; kingdom Viridiplantae; phylum Streptophyta; class Magnoliopsida; order Fabales; family Fabaceae; genus Vicia; species Vicia faba. Next base: position 66,618 of record CATIWC010001010.1, read on the forward strand.
GTACACATATTTAGAGGAGTTTTTTTATCGAGATATTAAATACTTCGTAAGGTTTTCAATAATAAAAAGGAGAAAAATGTAAATACACTTTCTATTTAAAAATATTTTTGAATATGTCAAAATTAAGACAATTAATATTCATATATATATTTTCCTTAATTCTTCGTGTCTAAATGTGTGTTTTTTCCTAAAAATACTTAAAATCAGTTTAGAAATGTGTTTACAAGTCAAAATCAAGATTTTCATGTGAAAAAATAGTGTATAGGTGGAAACATCCATGGATAGGTCATTTGATTTTGTAAAGCAAAGTTTTTGTACCCAAATTATTGATAATATAAAAGTAGTCAATAATATTTGATTTATCCCACCCTATACATATTAGAGTTAATATATATTACAGCATCCTTATGTTATAGATACATTTCTTATTTATAACTATCATTGAAATAAAAATAATTAACGTTGTTTTGAACTACTTAAATTCAATTGTCAATTTGGACACATAAGATATGACACAAACAACCAAAAAATATTCTCCATTGGAGATGCTTTAAAAGGTACACACATTTAGAGGAGTTTTTTATCGAGATATTAAATACTTTGTATGTTTTGCCATAATAAAAAGGAGAAAAATGTAAATACACTTTCTATTTAAAAATATTTTGAATATGTCAAAATTAAGACAATTAATATTCATATATATTTACTTAATTCTTCGTGTCTAAATGTGTGTTTTTTCCTAAAAATACATAAAATCAGTTTAGAAATGTGTTTACAAGTCAAAATCAAGATTTTTATGTGAAAAAATAGTGTATAGGTGGAAACATCCATGGATAGGTCATTTGATTTTGTAAAGCAAAGTTTTTGTACCCAAATTATTGATAATATAAAAGTAGTCAATAATATTTGATTTATCCCACCCTATACATATTAGAGTTTATATATATATATTACAGCATCCTTATGTTATAGATACATTTCTTATTTATAACTATCATTGAAATAAAAATAATTAAGGTTGATTTTGAACTGCTTAAATGCAATTGTCAATTTGGACACATAAGATATGACACAAACAACCAAAAAATATTCTCCATTGGAGATGCTTTAAGGTACACTTATTCAGAGGAGTTTTTTATCGAGATATTAAATACTTCGTAAGTTTTGCCATAATTAAAAGGAGAAAAATGTAAATACAATTTCTATTTAAAAATATTTTGAATATGTCAAAATTAAGAAAATTAATATTCATATATATTTTCCTTAATTCTTTGTGTCTAAATGTGTGTTTTTTTCTAAAAATACTTAAAATCAATTTAGAAATGTGTTTACAAGTCAAAATCAAGATTTTTATGTGAAAAAATAGTGTATAGGTGGAAACATCCATGTATAGGTCATTTGATTTTGTAAAACAAAGTTTTTGTACCCAAATTATTTATAATATAAAACTAGTCAATAATATTTGATTTATCCCACCGTAGACAAATTAGAGTTTATAGATATTACAGTAGAATATGCATCCTTATGTTATAGATACATTGCTTATTTAAAATTATCATTGAAAAAAAAATAATTAAGGTTGATTATGAACTGCTTAAATGCAATAGTCAATTTGGACATACAAAATATGACACAAACAACCAAAAAATAATCTGCATTGGAGATGCTTTAAGGTACACATGTTCAGAGGAGTTTTTTATCGAGATATTAAATACTTCGTACGTTTTGCCATAATAAAAAGGAGAAAAATGTAAATACACTTTCTATTTAAAAATATTTTGAATATGTCAAAATTAAGACAATTAATATTCATATATATTTTCCTTAATTCTTTGTGTCTAAATGTGTGTTTTTTCCTAAAAATAATTAAAATCAGTTTAGAAATGTGTTTACAAGTCAAAATCAAGATTTTTATGTGAAAAAATAGTGTATAGGTGGAATCATCCAGGGATAGGTCATTTGATTTTGTAAAACAAAGTTTTTAGACCCAAATTATTGATAATATAAAAGTAGTCAATAATATTTGATTTATCCCACCCTATACATATTAGAGTTTATGTATATTACAGCATCTGTATGTTATAGATACATTTCTTATTTATGACTATCATGGAAATAAAAATAATTAAGGTTGATTTTAAACTGCCTAAATGCAATTGTCAATTTGGACACATAAGATATGACACAAACAACAAAAAAATATTCTCCATTGGAGATGCTTTAAAAGGTACACATATTTAGAGGACTTTTTTTATCGAGATATTAAATACTTCGTAAGGTTTTCAATAATAAAAAGGAGAAAAATGTAAATACACTTTCTATTTAAAAATATTTTGAATATGTCAAAATTAAGACAATTAATATTCATATATATATTTTCCTTAATTCTTCGTGTCTAAATGTGTGTTTTTTCCTAAAAATACTTAAAATCAGTTTAGAAATGTGTTTACAAGTCAAAATCAAGATTTTCATGTGAAAAAATAGTGTATAGGTGGAAACATCCATGGATAGGTCATTTGATTTTGTAAAGCAAAGTTTTTGTACCCAAATTATTGATAATATAAAAGTAGTCAATAATATTTGATTTATCCCACCCTATACATATTAGAGTTTATATATATTACAGCATCCTTATGTTATAGATACATTTCTTATTTATAACTATCATTGAAATAAAAATAATTAACGTTGTTTTGAACTACTTAAATTCAATTGTCAATTTGGACACATAAGATATGACACAAACAACCAAAAAATATTCTCCATTGGAGATGCTTTAAAAGGTACACACATTTAGAGGAGTTTTTTATCGAGATATTAAATACTTTGTATGTTTTGCCATAATAAAAGGAGAAAAATGTAAATACACTTTCTATTTAAAAATATTTTGAATATGTCAAAATTAAGACAATTAATATTCATATATATTTTACTTAATTCTTCGTGTCTAAATGTGTGTTTTTTCCTAAAAATACATAAAATCAGTTTAGAAATGTGTTTACAAGTCAAAATCAAGATTTTTATATGAAAAAATAGTGTATAGGTGGAAACATCCATGGATAGGTCATTTGATTTTGTAAAGCAAAGTTTTTGTACCCAAATTATTGATAATATAAAAGTAGTCAATAATATTTGATTTATCCCACCCTATACATATTAGAGTTTATATATATATATTACAGCATCCTTATGTTATAGATACATTTCTTATTTATAACTATCATTGAAATAAAAATAATTAAGGTTGATTTTGAACTGCTTAAATGCAATTGTCAATTTGGACACATAAGATATGACACAAACAACCAAAAAATATTCTCCATTGGAGATGCTTTAAGGTACACTTATTCAGAGGAGTTTTTTATCGAGATATTAAATACTTCGTAAGTTTTGCCATAATTAAAAGGAGAAAAATGTAAATACAATTTCTATTTAAAAATATTTTGAATATGTCAAAATTAAGAAAATTAATATTCATATATATTTTCCTTAATTCTTTGTGTCTAAATGTGTGTTTTTTTCTAAAAATACTTAAAATCAATTTAGAAATGTGTTTACAAGTCAAAATCAAGATTTTTATGTGAAAAAATAGTGTATAGGTGGAAACATCCATGTATAGGTCATTTGATTTTGTAAAACAAAGTTTTTGTACCCAAATTATTTATAATATAAAACTAGTCAATAATATTGATTTATCCCACCGTAGACAAATTAGAGTTTATAGATATTACAGTAGAATATGCATCCTTATGTTATAGATACATTGCTTATTTAAAATTATCATTGAAAAAAAATAATTAAGGTTGATTATGAACTGCTTAAATGCAATAGTCAATTTGGACATACAAAATATGACACAAACAACCAAAAAATAATCTGCATTTGAGATGCTTTAAGGTACACATGTTCAGAGGAGTTTTTTATCGAGATATTAAATACTTCGTACGTTTTGCCATAATAAAAAGGAGAAAAATGTAAATACACTTTCTATTTAAAAATATTTTGAATATGTCAAAATTAAGACAATTAATATTCATATATATTTTCCTTAATTCTTTGTGTCTAAATGTATGTTTTTACCTAAAATTACTTAAAATCAGTTTAGAAATGTGTTTTCAAGTCAAAATCAAGATTTTTATGTGAAAAAATAGTGTATAAGTGGATACATCCATGGATAGGTAATTTGATTTTGTAAAACAAAGTTTTTGTACCCAAATTATTGATAATATAAAACTAGTCAATAATATTTTATTTATCCCACCGTAGACATATTAGAGTTTATAGATATTACAGTAGAATATGCATCCTTATGTTATAGATACATTGCTTATTTAAAATTATCATTGAAATAAAAATAATTAAGGTTGATTATGAACTGCTTAAATGCA